>PVIU01005282.1:0-36749 GCA_004026605.1 Ondatra zibethicus | reverse complement strand
GAGCATAGAAAAAATTGTTTTTTCTCACCTGAGTGCCAACTAAGCCCTGCTTAGCTTCCAATATCAGGCAGGATTAGACACCCTTAGTGGGGTATAACCATGAACAGAAAATTATTTTCTTCACTGTGGAGCATTAACTTAAACTGTTAAAAATTCAGTTTTTTTTCTATTAAATATTAAAGATCCCCTCTTCCTAATTTACTTGTAACCTGGAAGGTAGTGCTTGAAAACTGTAATTCAGATTCACTGTGTGATTAAATAATGCTTTCATTAAAAGTTTAAGTGGACATACTCATCAGAGAAATAGAGTTATATTTGTCTGCTCTTCTTCATCAGGGTAACAAGAGCGCTGTGCTGTGAGTTAAAGAAAGATCTCCGTAAGGATTAGAGGAAGTAATGAACGTAATAACATTGTGGATACTGCTAAGTATATAGCAAATTGCTCACCTAGATTTGCTCTGTGTATGATGTTATTTACTGCTTGGCAGAAAGGATTAAATGTGTGCAATTTTATTGCACCATTAAATGTCCCTGCCATGATATATATTGATAGTAGAATGAGAAGCTAAAGGAGAGCAGGCTATTGCACTGGGTATCCTATGATTCATCCTCAAATGAGCCATGAAACACGAACCACTTTTCCATGCATTCGCTTTTCTTAAGTTTTTGACAAGTTAACTCTTTTTAGGTTTCGTTCACAATGGATTAGTGATGATAGATAGTAATTTACAACTATTTGAAAGAAATCTGCACTATTTACTGCTAAGTGGTGTTGGTAGCAGCTGGCTTGCTTTTGAACCCTGAAATTGGATACTTAACCTACTGATTAAATATTGAACCACTTAAGTGTAAAATAAATGCATCTTGAAATGTGTGCTTTCCTTCAGTCAGATTTATTTCAGCGCAGTTATTTTAGAGATGTCAAATTATTCTTTACATTGATTAATGGACTTGAAAACAAAATGGACATTATATAATAATAAATCAGAATTCAAATAATATTATATATAAAGTATGTAATTCATGATACTAAAATGAAGGATTATTGTGTGTCATGAATATGACATGGCCATTTTATTAATATAAAATTTTATAATGTATGTGCTAGTACATATATTTGAAAGCTAGCGTTACCTAGAAGTAGATTTTGGGTGAAACAATTTTGTCTGTGGTTACATACCTGCATCCTTTGCTGAAGCAGAAAGAAGGGCTGGAAGAGAGGAGGGCGAGAGAAGGATAAAGAAGGCTGGAGGGACGGACAAAATAACAGAAGAAAGGAGAGGGGAACCCAGTGATGAGATAGCAAAGTCTACCCTTGCAGTATTTATTTAAATTGTATTTAAGTTCATTTTTATTCTGAAAGTTTAAATGTTTAGAAATGTTCATATTAATAGCCAGTTTTCATACAATTTGTTATTGGTTTTCTAAATTACCAGCAATCAGCATAAATATTATATTATACACTCTGGAAAAGTTTTTTATCTGACGGGGTTTTATATTGGCATGATAATAAGGTACCTAGTAATTCATTCAGTGCTTCGGAAACTCTGGTCTCTGCCCGCCACTCTCAGTAGAAGGGCTGACAGTGTTGGAAAGCCGATTCCAGTGTGGTATAAACACCATAAAGCTGCCCCTTTCCAACAGGTGAAATTCCTGCCTTCTGTCCTTTACCTGAGGGTAAACAGAAATCTTAGATGTTAAGTTCATAGTCATAATCCAACATGAATTTTTATTTCTCTTTTAATTTTTTGATTGATTGCTTAACATGATTCTACTGTCTTAGTTCCAGAGCACAAATAAGGCTTTGAAGATGAATAACCATGTGCTAGAAGGAATGCTTTATGTGACTCTTAGTCCTCAGGGGACAGTCTGTGCACAGAACAGTCAAGTGTCAAACATTCTCTTGGGATATAACTATCGCATAATAACTATTTTCCCAACAACAGTGAACCACAATCAGGTCATAAAATCTTTTTTTTAACTTGTTTTGTATCTGAGGAAAGAAGAGAGAGTAAGAAATTTGGAATGTTATAAAACAGGCTCAGTTGAGCAGTTTAATTTGCATGGATTACCCTCATCCTCTAAACGACTCATTGGCTGATGAAACATCCTGGTTGCTTCAGTCCAGAGAGCTTTATAATTTTGGGCGCATACATTTGCATCAATTGAGATTAAATGAGTTGCTCAACATATAAGCACAGTAAAGGAACTGTTAAAATAATAATTGCTGTTAATAATCCTATTTTTATAATCTTTAAGGTGTTTTCATTTTCTGAATTTAACAGATACCTTACAAATATTGTACCAGCAAATATATACCAAGTAAATCAGAGTATAATCATCCAAAATTCTGTCTATGTGGACATTTTAAAGGAATGTTGAAGCACGAATAATAAAAACTTAGAGACAGAAATTCGGGTTCAACCTGAAGATTTGAAAAACCAAAACAGCCAGCCATTGACTCTTACCTTGACCTCAGTCTGAAATGGTGATCCAGCCTACAGGAATCTCAGAATCTGAGGCTGAGCATATAAACTGTCTCCTTGCATTTTATATTCATCTCTAGGGCTGGGATTAAAAGTGTGCACCACCCAATCTCTGTGGCAACTAGTGTGGCTACTGGGGTTAAAGGTGTGTGTTATCAGTGCCTGATCTGTAAGGCTGACCAGTGGGGCTGTTTTACTCTCTGATCTTCAGGCAAGCTTCATTTATTAAAATACAAATGAAATCCCACTACATTTCCCCTTTTTGTCTAAAATAAAAAGGAAAGCTATAACAAATATAAGAAAAAGTACACACAATTAGTGTAATAACTATATACAATATTTATAGGCAATAATTACATCAACAATGTCTAGTCCATTTGCATTTGACAAATTCAGAAAAAATACTCCATATCTATCTTATCTTGGTGAGTTCAAAGTCTTGTCCCTAATTTATTTTCTATCATAACTTGCTTTCTGTGTCAGGTAAACAAGGAAAACTATAGCTATACCGACATAGTCTTCAACTGCCTCAGAGACCCAAGAAGGAAATAATATTAACTAAGTAAGCAGGAAGTATGGGCAGGCAACTTCCAAAAAATGTGAGTAATGACAGAAACAGCTGGCTGTCTGGACAGTCACCCAAAGTTCCTCTGCAGCATTGGGGCATCTGTCTTCAGCCTACAGGCCTAGCCTATCTGACAGACCTCTCTGTGAAGCAGGATGTTCTGAAGAGCTGTACCTTATTACCTTGACAATGTTTGGCAGTCACTTTCTTTTGTGTCCTGCTGGTCTAATTAGGACAGCTCACGGTCAGCAGTCAAGGCAGGGGCATTTTCTTTCCCAGTGGCTTACTTTTGACACAACGAAAGTAAACTCCACATGGAGTTTCTTCGATGCCCATTATCTCCAATGTAAAACTTTTAAAACTAGTAGCTGCTTTTCAAAAGTAGATTCAATAATCTACCCTTTCATCCTATCATTCGATATTCCGTTCTTTCTTTTCAAAAAAAAAAAAACCCATGGTGTAGTCGATTTGTGCCCCCACATGGGTGCCATTTTGTAAAAGGAGACCATGTTTTGTTTCCTGGATGCCGGCACCCAAATAATGCACGTGGAGACTGCTCTTTTGTTCCTGGATGCCCAGATTGGTAAGGTTTCTAAGGTTGTCCCGTGTTCTTTTCCTTTGGCAGCTACATGTTGTTTCCTTGACTCCACATACTTTCTTTCTCTATCTCTGTTCAGATTTCCCACCTGGCCATACCCTACTAAGCCAATAGTTAAAACAGCTTTATTCATCAACCAATAAAAGCAACACATATAAAGAAGGATATCCCACAACAGGTATACAGAAGGATAGACTGTTTTATATTTAACCTGTGTGGTAGAAATAATTTCTACTGTATTTTAATATTAAAATAAATTTTATATAATAGTCAAGAAAATTCTATTATTTCCTCCGATATGTTAAAAATAAAGGTGAGTACAACTTGTGTTTTTCCTTTGTTGCTTTTGATACATTGTCCAGTAGTGGGGTTTTATTATGGTTCAAGAGACACAGAGTACAGGGGCTTGAAACTCCCAGATGATGAACCATTAGGGGGAATATAGACATAATTATATAAGGAGACTAATGATGAAGACTGAAGTCTAATGGATGAACAAGCATACTCCAAAACTGCAGAAGATAAAGAAATGACTAGAGCATAGGACAAAAATGAATGATATGTAACTTTCTAATGTTTGTTGAATTATAAATAAGGAGTAAAACCCCCCAATTATATGTATTTACTTCCCTAAATTTAGACAAATGCACTTATTCATGCAGTTATTACTACAATAAAAGTATCAAACATTTCTATCATTCCCTAATTTCCCTATGTAGTCAGTCCCCTCTCCTCAACTCACTTCCTGACGACCACTGGTTTGTTTTCAGTATCTATGATCTGCTTTTCCTATCTTCTGAATGAAGGAAGTATGTAGGTTGTGGGTCTGGCTCCCTCCATCATGTGTTTGAAGTTGGTCCATGCTATTGCGGTTCCTTTTCACTGTTTAGCACTAGTCTCTGTATGCATGTGATTTTATCGCTGTTGTTAACTTATTTCCTAGTTGGTGGATATTTATAGTATTTCCAGTCTTAGGGAACCAAGATTATCTTCACTAGAACTGTTTTCTTGTGAGCTTGTATGTTGACCTTGTCCCTTATTAGTTTGTATCAGGGAATCAGGACTGCTGCATCATATGTGTAATATCTGATACAATCAGAAAATGAAGGCAATAAAAGCTACTTACAGTTTGGCACTTTCTGTGGCACAAGAAAGTAGAATGAAGGAAGGATGAAAACACAGGCGAGACTGTTTAGTTCTTTTTACTTCAGATTAAGGCGTTCATATTGTATTTGTGTCAGAGTGGTATTAATTGATGATGCCTTCTAGCTGTAGTCCATTTCATTTTGTCCAACATAATATCTTATTGATTATTTGGTAATTTCACATAATGCACCCCAATCACACTCACTTCGCAGACCTACCAGGTCCACCCCTCACCCTTCCCAGTCAGGATGGATCATGGACTTCCCAGTGGTTTGGGGCAGCAGCATGGACCACAGACCTCAGCACTGTCTCTAGTGGCAGTACACACTATGTATATCAACAGGGCCTTCTATAGCAGGATGGACCATGGACACCATCATGACTCGGTGGCAGCACAGGCCACCGACACAAACTTGCCTCCCAATGGCTGCATAGTCCAAGGACACCAACATTTTCTCTAATGGTAGCGTGGACCTCAGATATCATCATGGAAACCCAGACTATAAACATCAATCAACATGACCTCAGAGCCCATGGACAATCACATGGACCATGGGCACAGCCTCTGATGGCAGCGTGAACCATAGTCTTTTGAGAAGGTCCAATCCAGTAAATGAACTGTTCTCCATCTAGGGCATCCTCTTTTTGCTCAGGGCCAGGATGATCATGTGGCTTGGCTGTGTGTTTGGGAACAAACCCTGTTTGAGCTCCAGGCTGCTGCTAACCCTCCACCAGCTCTATTTGACAACTACATGCTTCCCTGTCCTCCACAGCCTTCTCTCACTTCTGTCACTACCAGCCCTGCTGGGAGAAGGAAAGCACAGAGCAGCAGCATTGCCATCAGGTTGCAGGCACAACAGTTTTATTGGTAAGTTGTGGGCCAAGGAAGTATATGGCAATCTGGAGATCCAATGAAAATGTCATTTCTGGATAGGGATGGTACTCTGTCTGCCAGCCAGCTATAGCATGAAAACCCCTATGACTGCAGTATATACTATTTCCTTGCTGAGAGGAGAGGAGCTCAGGGCCATGGCATTGCCGACAGCCTGAAAGAACAGGGATTCTGCCTCCACAACCTGCCAAGCCATAAGACCCTGACTCTGAACAACAGGATCTCTGAGATGAGTCTTTGTGATGGCCCAGTATTTATGGTGTATCAGAAATAAAGCTTTAACCAGACAAATGACTAATGGCAATGAATATTTGTACATAAAGATTTTTGAGCAAAAATATATACAGTATGAAATATGATGCGGGAGGCCCTTCTGCGTACAGCAAATATGTGCTGCTTTTATTGGTTGATGAATAAAGCTGCTTTGGCCAATAGCCAGGAAAAATATAGCTAGGTGGAAAATCCAAACAAAGACACAGAGAGGAGGAGAGCAGACTCAGGGAGACGCCATGTAGTCGAGCATCTCCAGTAAGCAACAGTCTCTTGGCAATACACATATTAATAGAAATAGGTTCATTTACTTGCAAGAGCTAGTCAGTAATATGCCTAAGCCATTGGCCAAACAATTTTAACTAATATTAAGCCTCAGAATGTTATTTCCTAAGCGGCTGAGGGGACCTATGAGAAGGGAAAGAAACCAGTCCAGGGGAACCAGCGAGACAAAGAAAAACATTCAAGTGTAGACACACTGCAGTTTGCAGTGCCAAAATTATGCAGTCAAGAGGTGGAAAAGATATGGAAACAGAGTGCACGCATGTGG
The DNA here is from genome assembly GCA_004026605.1 of Ondatra zibethicus. Classification (NCBI taxonomy): domain Eukaryota; kingdom Metazoa; phylum Chordata; class Mammalia; order Rodentia; family Cricetidae; genus Ondatra; species Ondatra zibethicus. The sequence continues at coordinate 30,242 of PVIU01005282.1, read as the reverse complement.
TAGAGAGAGAAGGAGCCATGATTCCATTTCATCAGACACATCATAAAGCCTTAAATAATTAGAGTATATGACAGGAGAGATAACAGGCTAGAGTTAAGAGGGATAATTTAGAATTGTTTTGTAATCTAGAATTGTACAGATGAATCCATTCCTCATAGTTTCTTGTTTGGAAACAAAAATGTGGTACCTGTTCAAGACTCCCAGTGTTATAAAGAATACTTTGCACTTAAGAAACGAAGATTTTTTTTTTTGCCATTTCTTTTTTTTTTTTTTTTTTTTTTTGCCTACACCCTGGATCCTTGTCTGAACTAAGAAAGAAATGTCATTGGGAAGTAGAGACTTCCCTTTCTGGGACTAAGCACGTGCTTTATGAGGCTGCCAGGTGCTGGGACCAGAGCAACAGAGCTCAGAATCTCACCGACAAGGTGAAGGCATATGACCTGCATCTGCCAGACAGGAAGGAGTAGAGGTGTTCAAGTCAGGCAGCTACGTCTAGCTGAGTTTCTGTTTCATGCAACAATCACCTACTTAGTCACAGGGCCATCCAATTTCTATGAAAATATATGCTGAGTTGCTTAAAGTCCTTGTGTTTTGCAATGAGCATCATCATACCTTTGAGGTAGATGAAACAAAATATGAAATGTCCCTAGAGGGCTTCGGGTAAGCAACGAATGTTTCCCAGAGTTTCCTCATATATCCCTAAATAAACCATGATATTAAATGCTAATTAGATTCATATAATTAAAAATCAAAGACAAAACATTCAAACAAATTGCCAAGAACGGTAGTGCAGTTATGGCAGTGTGTTCAAAATCAATTTAAAACAAATAAATGGGAGTCTTTCTCCTGAGAGTCCGTTTCTAAGTGGATTAAGGGAGATAATGCCCAAGACGTGCAAACTGCAGATGTGTGCTGCACCCTTTCCTGAGTGTCATTTCTCACAATCTGAGAGGTTGAAAATTTGGGATGTCTTGCTTGAAAAATAAAATATTCATTAAAAATAAGTTGGGGTGTTTCTGAAGAATTGTCAACTCTTAGGAACAGCACTCTTAAGCTCTTAGCATGACTAGATTCAGTTAAACTGAGGTTTGGGGAGACAGTTTTGGAAAGAAATGTGAGGTGGACCACACCATAGCTGCTCAGTGGACAAGACAGGATTTCATTATATAGAATTTCTATGACCATCTGTCAGAAAGGATGTAGACTATACTACATTGCACGAAGAGGGTAGAAAGATGTGCTAAAAGACTCCACCCCAAATGATCTAGCAAACTTGGTTCTTTGAATTGAATCATTTAAAAGTCAGTATGATCCTTCTTTATTATTTAATATAGTATTTCTAAGCTTAAAAAACATCCTTACTCTTCAAATATGTGATTGCTTCTATATTTCTTGTTAAATTTGAGTTCAAGTAATATTGACATTTCAACTACCAAAATATCCTTTAGATGCTCTTGTATAGTTCGCTGAGAACCTACTCATAATTAAAGACATATTTTACTTCATGTCATTCTTAATCTTACTATTCCAGAGTAGGTTTTACAGAGGACTATTTTCCTGTAGATGTCATCTATTTAATATGCATGATTTCAACTAAACAATTTAAAATATGACTGCATGGTTTGGGGGATTAGGGCTTGGTACTATTGACCATAAAGATTATATTTTGCTCTCAAAAAAAGTAGGTAAGCTGTTGTAAATACAGTAGTTGACCTAGTCTCATTAACTAAACTTTAACATAAAAACTTTTGAATTTGAATATTGGAAACAAATGTATTTAGTTTGGAGGCGCTACAGTTGTACAAACTTCCCCAGTGGGTATAGTTAGCCCTTTAAGCTAACCCAATCCTTTAATATCTTGTATGCACCCTTATACCTCAGTAAAGATTTGCAAGTCAAGCCTAGATGCTTAGCCTTGACATGCTTGCTGAGTCTGAGCCATTCTAAATCTGCTATAGATTTAAACTTCAGACTCTGCCTGTGTATGAAAGACAATGCCTCAAACTTCTTATCTTGTTAGTATTTCTGAGGAAAATGAAACAGACAAAAACAATCTGACGGCCCTTGAGATCAAGTCTTTTGCTATATAATTTCTCTCCTTGCCTAATGATTTATATTTGCATTCTTCTTTGTTTTCTTCTGTGTCAAACTTATCCTAACAACTGATTTTCTTTCTCATTCATACTCCCTATGTGCAAATTTTATCTGTGTTTTAGAAAGCAACCAAGGTTCACTTTCCTCATGAAGACTTCTCCAGGGCTACAAAGACGTGTTGTCATGGTGGATATACACACGTGTATCAGCCACCTGTGCTACCAGAGATAGCAAGAGGTTGTCTCATAAAGTAACTTCCAGGTGACTAATATAAATGGAGACTTTCCTCCATCTGGCCCAGTCACACTGGACCGGATTCGCTCCACCTGCAGGTTCCTGCAGTCACTTATGAGATAATCACTCAGAGACTAAATATTAATTGTAATTGTTAGGCCAATGACTTGGTCATATTACTGACTAGCTCTCACAATTAAATTAACCCATTTCTACTAATCTGTGTATGGCCATATTTTTGTGGCTCACTGGTGATGCCCTGCATGTTACTCCTTTAATGGTTACATGGCATCTCCCCAACTCCTTCTTTCTCTCTGTATATCAACCAATAAAAGCAACACATATTCACAGCATAGAGAAGGACATCCCATATAATCTCTCCTTTTCTATCTAATTTAAAAGGAAGGTTTTAACTTTAATATAAGAAAATTATATATAACAAAATAGTTATCAAGCAAGAATTGCAGTTATATTGTTTAGTCTATTTGTATTTGACAAAATTAAAGAAAATACTTGATCATCTATCATATGTCTATGTGAGTCTAAAGTTTTATATATAATTTATCTTTTATTATAATTAAGGAAAACTATAATTCTAACTATCTAGTCTTCAACTCCATCAAAAGCCTCAGAGGATATATATAATATTACCTAGGTAAACAGGAAGTGCATTGTAAGCAACTTTAAAAATTCTAAAAAAAAAAACCAGACATCTGGCTGCCTGGACAGTCACCCAAACATCTTCTGTAATATTGGGGAATTCAGCCTATAGGCCTAGAGTGTCTGGTAGACTTCTCAGTGAAGCAGGAAATTTGAAATGGCCCCACCTATATTGGCAGCTTGTCAGTCATTTTCCTCTGTCTACTGCAGAATGTTGGTCAGACTCTTCCATGAAGCAGGAATCCTGAAGGACTGTCCTATCTTGTTTTGGCAAGTTCAGCAGTCACTTTCCTGTGGGTTCTTCATGTCCATTTTATATAGGATACAGTCCGGCAGTCCAAACAAGAGCAGTTTCTTGCCCAGACGGCTATCCTTGCCACATAGAAGGCAAACTCCCTAAGGAGTTTCTTCAATGCCCATCATCCTCTTTGAAGTAATTGGTGATGCTAGGAGCAGACATCTTGGGTCCAAAGAATTCTAAGTTATTAAACCATTTTAAATGCCATATTCTGTAGGTCTTTGAAGGTTTTGGAGATTGCTATCCATCTGAAATATATCTCTGCATATCTAGAAAACATAACATGCCTGTAAATAGGAATATTATAGATGACTATCACATTTTTAAATGAGCTGCATAAATGTATACAAAAATCCTTTAAACAAGAATGGAAACATATATATATGTATGTGTGTGTGTATATATATATATACACACACATATACATATATATATATATATATGTTCATGACACCAATGTGGGACTCTCTTGCTATTGTGCTAGCTTGGATGTAGGAGCCATAGATTGCACCAATGCTTGACAAGTATTCCACATATGACCTGAGAAATCTTTAAACAGGGGGAGTTCTGGAATGCATAGACAGATCTGAGGACAGCTTCCCGATTGTGTCTCTCATGTAGGAGCAGAGCAGGCAGCTTGCTGTTGGTGCTCTTTCCCCTTGGGCAGAACAGCTGCAGTAGCATCTAACCTGTCCTGGATCAGGGAATCTTCACCCCTATTATACATCTTTTAAATAAATCTTTTGAACTTCTCCCAGACTTTCATGGATTTTCGCTATAGACTACAGCTTCACTTTTCTAAAAAAGGAAAAGGAATCCAAAATCAATACACAAAAACCAAACAAAAATATTAATAAAAACAAATCAAAGAAAGTCAAAACTGGATTTTGGGGATCCTTTTCCTCAAATTGCCTTCATTAACAGCAAATTATGAACAGGTATATGTTTGGTCCTAATAGTCTAACAGATGGTATTTCATAACCCTGTTTGGTTTTTCCTAATTAAATTTAGGTTGACTTTTCATGTAATTTAATTGATATTTTTAGGTTACTGTGTACAGCTATACACACTGGATATTTGAATGTAGGATTGAAAAAGCATAGTTTTCAGAATTAACTTGTTATTCCCCACAGATTAGCATCCTATATTGTGCTGTGGGCAAACTTGAGAATGCTGCTAGTTTACTTTTCTCAACCTAAAACAAGATTACTCATCCTAAGAGTTGGCATAGAACTTGGCATACTTCTTCAGTCTATATCAAACCTTGCTTCTATAAGCAAGTGACAATCTTTGGAAGAGGAGAAAGACAGCTGTTTATAGAACAACTTCCCCAGGAGAGTTTAATAGAGGGCACTGAGCAAAGGTTTGTGTTCCTTATTTTGGTTTTTCGAGGGTTTCTCTGTGGCTTTGGAGCCTGCCCTGAAAGTACCAGCTCTTGTAGACCAGGCTGGCCTCAAAATCACAGAGATCCGCCTGCCTCTGACTCCTGAGTGCTGGGATTAAAGGCGTGCTCCACCACCGCTGGTCTTTGTTTTCCTTTTCTTTCAAACCACTCTATGCAGGGCTTCTGTGAGCAGCCAATGAAGGATGGCACAGTCGATTTAACTCAGCCAGCTGATGACTCAACCGTAGAAGCAGCCCCTTAGAAATGGAGCTGGGCTTTCCCGGAGGGGAGAGGTATAGGCAATGTCTGCCACTGTTACAGCACCCACTCGCTGTGATTGCGCATGCGTGGGTATGCCTTGGCTGGCTTCGTGGATCAAGACTACGTATTTTAAATAATTTCAACATATGGCTTTCAGGAGAACTTAGCTCAGTATGTTACTATCTCCATTCTATTTGTAACAAGTACTTAATTACAAAAGATATGATACATTTTAGATACATTATTTAAGGTTGAAAGGCTTTTGGAATTATTTGCCTCTTGAATATTTGTATTTTCACCTAATTTTTTTTCATTTTTCTCTTACTGGTTTCTTTATTTCTTTCCTTTAATAGCATTAGCATGCATTCATTGCATTTCATAAAATGATGAATTTTTGTGGCATTTTCATTGATGCACATTACACACTTTCACCATATTTGTCCCTTCCTCACTCCCTGTTCTTCCTACATTAATCATCTTATTCTGTTCCCCAATATTCCCTCCCCATTTGCGGCCACCCATGTACACATAAGAGAGAAAGCAAGTCTCCCTACAGACATGGATGTGTATGTCTGGCCTATTTAGCTGGCTCACCTCTGGTTCCATCCATTTTGATACATAATTTCTGACACCTTTCTCATTTTCTTTATGAGGCATTAGGATTCCACTGCTTGTTTGTGTCCTACATTGTGTATATCCATTCTGTTGATGGCATCTGGCTGATTTCAGACCATGGCTGTTGTGTGTACTATGGAAACAGATATGGTTTTGCAAATACCTCTCTTAAATACAGCTAGATGATATTTTATCCCTTATTTAATTCCCCTTTTATGAATGTCCACACTAATTTCCACAATGGTTACATTGGTTTGCTTTCATAGCAGTATATATAGGTATACATAGGCAGATTTTTTTCTTTTACCCTAAACAGAATTTGTTGGGGTTTGTTTTTTGTTTGTTTGTTTGTTTGCTTGCTTTTTTTTAACTCTTCTGACCAAGATAAGATAAGAGAGAATTTCAATTTAGTTTTGATTTGCATTTCTCTCCTAAGAATTTTAGACATTTTTCTTGTTTGTATTTGTTGGACACTTGCATATCTTTAGGAAACTATTTTATTTGATCATTTTCTAATTAGATTTTATTTGGTATTTTGTTTGTTACATTCTTTATATATTCTCAGTATTAAATCCCTGTCAAATTTGGAGATGAGATTTGTTTTTTTTTTTTAAATCTAATGTTTTGTTTAAAGGCACTGCTTTGTAATCAGGGTACTTTGTATTTTAAATTTTGTTAACTGAAAGAGGTTTAGGGCTCTGTGTTAAATATACAGCATGAGTATCACAATTTTGTTGGGTATATTTCAGTATAGCCATCATCATCAAAGTACTTTACTGTGAGCAGCCACCAACCTCCATCCAGAAGCTTCAACAATGATACGAAGTCAAGTATTTCCTGCCCCAGGTCAATCCTGATGACGTGAGAGACCGTGGTGGCACCCAAGGCAAAAAAGTCCCCTGTTCTTTCAATGCTTCTCTCCCTCGATTCTTTGTTACATGTCTGCCCCAATGTGTTCCTGTGCAGATTAAGTAAAATACCATAGCAGGAGCTTAGAAAGTTGACAGGTGGTCTATAAATATCAGCTCTCTCTGGGCACTGCTATAGAACATTGATTAAAAACCCACATTTCCTATTAGACAGATTGTGAAGAAATGGGTTTCCAACTTAAAAAATAGGACTTAAGTGCACTCTACTACACTGGTAGTTATGAGCAACCATTCTCAATTAAATATCAGACTTTTTGTGATTTAGATGTAAATTATGAAGTCACACTGCTTCTGCCTAAATTTTCAATACATAGGCAAGTGTAGACAGAGAAAATTACTTTTCTTTAATTTTGTGCCTCCCTTCAGCAAGAATAATAATCATAATCCATGAAAGCTAAAGTAAAATTTTTGCCATTCCATTTCACTTTTTATTTTATTTTGAAATCTGTGTATAAGAAGACAGTAATTTAAAAACTATGTATGCTTTCAATTTGAAGGTAACAGAGAGCATTTAATTTGAGTGGCTAAAATGAGAACATTTATTTTTAATCATTGAAAGAATGTTTAATTTTAATGGTTAAAACACTAAAATTTTACCTTATTGTGCATACTGACTTCACAATCTTGATTTCAACATCATTTGTCAACAAAATTGTAGTTTCATTTTCAAAACCTAATTGGATGGTATTAATTCTGAGTGCTACAATAAAGCCATTATTTTCTTTAATGGTTCCCTAATAATGAAAGAAAAATAAAGGAGAGGGACAGAGAAAAAGGAACTGAAGCCGGAAGAGAGGAAGGGAGGGAGGGACAGAGGGACGGAGGGAGGGAGGGAAGGACGTCTTCTAGGCTATGGTGCACACACACGCACACACACTACACACCTTTTGAAATTTGAAAATGAAAATTTCAGGATCAAATGGTTTTAGATAGAATGGTTTTAATTTGTGATTTCGAGGATCTGTACAGCCTATGCAGATGGCACTATTGAGATTCTCAAGCAAAAAGAACAGGAGTAAATTGCAAAATTTTATTCCTGAATTAAGATCTGTACATGTGAACGCCCAGAAATATAAAACTTTCCAAAAATAAGCACAAAGAGCTTCAGTCCGTTGCTCATTCATTTGCCGTTCCTTTCTCCATGAGGCCTTCTGAGAGGAAACACATGTCTTTTCATTCTATAAACAAAGTCAAAATTTGCCAGGAAGAAAGAAACTGACAAAACACAGAATTCAATCAGTCGAGGACATACACAGCACTTGGTAACAATACTTAGGCATTGTTAATTGAAAGGGATTTCATTCTCTGTTTTAAAAACCTACATTCTTCAAAGTACATAAAAACTAAATGCCAAATACTATGCTTTCTAAAGCAAATGGGATCATTTAAATGAGTTCTTGGTAGAGCCAACAGTTGTTCCATTAGAAGATTATCTGGTTTTATATTTCTTTACCATCTGTTTCCTGTAAGAAAAAGCATAACTTTCTTTAGTTTGAATCACAGTCACCTTTTTTAGGATGTAAATATTGTAACCTACAAGTAAGCAACATTAGAAATCTATGCTTTTTAACTAGGATCATTGTTTAAAATACAGAGAAGTACCTATAAATAACTGTTATATTAGCATACCTTAACATATTAAATGAAAAGACAGAGGTGCCTGCATGGGTGCTTTCGATTTGATAGCACTTACCGTCTGTCTCATCCACTTAAACACAGAGACACTGCTGTAGAAGTGTTCCATCATCTGTCCGCCATGCTAACAAGTAGGATGGGAAGAATATTCACTGAGTCAGACATTTGAATCAAATACTTCCCAGATTAGCATCTTGCACCAGAGAGTGATAAAATGCTAATTAATGCTTTTCAACCCCTAAAGATTTATTGTAACTGAGCGGAGAATACCAGACTTGTGGAAGCTGCTCGTGGAGTGCGAACTGTAACGTGAGCCATTTTACATGTACCACGTCATGGCGTGCGAACTGTAACGTGAGCCATTTCACATGCACCACGTCATGGCGTGCAAACTGTAACATGAGCCATTTTACATGCACCACGTCATGGCGTGCAAACTGTAACGTGAGCCATTTTACATGTTCCACGTTCGTTGTTTTCCACAACAGTCTTCCACGGAGGATCTTTATTATTTTTGCCACTTTAGAGAAAAGCTCAATAAATGAAACCTAGCCCAGGATTGTGTAATTGAGGAAGCTTACATAGCTAGCTGAGGCTAGAGTTCATTTTTACACGGAAGAGGTTCTTTCCAAATTCTCAGTGCTATTCCACGTAGACAGTAACCAAATATTTGTTGAATCTCTTCTCTTCCTAGGTACTGTGCTTGCTTCCAAGAATAAAATCTGGCAGGAGATACACTAAGTCAACATTTTCCTGTATAATGTAAATACCATTACGATAATATTTAACTAACTTTGCATCTCTGTAATCAAGTCAGAAAATCTTAGGGAAGAAAGAATTCCGGTTCACACTTTGAGAGGATTCGTGGTAGTGAGCATGGTAGACCTGTTCAAATCATGGTGGCCGAGAAGCAGAATGGGAATACGGGGAGGGGTCAGTGACAAATGTGCTTTTATTTAACGTCCATGAATGCTACAATAACATAGTCCTTTATAGGTATTTTATATACATACATATATATATATATTCCTTTATAGCTGCTAATTCTGTATTTTAAAGCAATGACTCTAGACAAAAAGCATAAAATTCCTAATGTTGCTTACTAGGTCAGAATTTTTCCATCATAAAGATGTGACCATGGTTCATCACCCCACTAAATGTCTGCAGTGATGCCTTTCTCCCAACTAGGTCCCCCATCTTACCTTTCATCACCTGCCAACAATTCCATCATAATATGAATTCATCAAAGGATTAAATCTCAGGATCAGTCTATGGAGATAACCTCAGAAACACATCCAGAAGATAACTCTGCTAATTCACTGGGCATCCTTAACACAACCAATGTGACAAAAGTAGCTATTACAAAGACTTAGAGTAAAATTGCACACTAGAAGCCACCTCTGTGTGAATTGATAAAGAAAATCCATCAGTATAAGAGAAACGTAAATAAATTGTATTCCTATGGAGAAAAAATTTGAAGAAATAAGAAATTAGGCAAGGTAAAAAGATTGACAAACCCCCCCACAAAGAAGCCACCAGTGGCTAACATTTGGCAGCCAGTTGTGCTTACATTGCTACTGCCTAATGATCAGTCATGGCTGCCAGGGAGGTATTATGCTCTTGTAGACATAACCATCATCGTTACAAAGAAATAGGAATCAATTAACCAATCTGAAGAGGCATTGCCAAGGTCTGACCACACCGTGGGTGGAGAGACAGCCACTGACAACAACGAAGGCACCTACAGAAGTGCAGTAGGAGAACAGAATCTGGAGCCAAAATTTTTCAGAAGCATCCAGGAGTGAGTGCCAAGAGGAGAAGGCACAACCTTTGCCACTGCTTGCGTGACGGCAAAGACATGCCCAGGAAGAGAATAGGCCCCGCGTTACACGGCAGTAGAAGATATGCATATGCCCAATAAAGTTGAAAGACGGTGTCACGGAGGTCACCTGATCCTACTGTCACATTATTTATCTATTAATGTTGCTAAGCTTCCCTACTGAACAGTGAATGGAAGTTATTAAAATTGACACAAAACTAAATGAAACAGAACAGTGAAAGTAGGGAAGAAGGAAATAAAAACTGGACAATAGTCTTATCCCAAGAAATACATCAAACACAACAAAGAAACACAAAAAAAACATAAGAAAATAGTTTCTCATAATACTGCCACAAACACATGACATCTTGGTACAAAAATCAAAATCATGATATGGCTGAAGTACTGAAAACAGACTCCAGAGTTGTACTTTTTAAAAGAACCAATAACTCTAACACAAGTAGGGGAACAGAATAGTTCATCATAACTTATCAGATTATTGTGGGAATAAAACCAGAAATCAAAAGCAAGAAGAATGAGATACTACAAAAATGCTTGTGAACAAATGACCTTTGGATGACCACTGGGTTATTTAAGCAGTTCCTAGAAGCAAAGAGGATTATGGCACATTTTACTAGAATGTCCAGTAAACAGCTAAGGCCATTTGAATAGGAAACATAACAGCTACAATAGTTTCAAACCTACAGCCAACAACACATGGAAGATAAAGAAAAAAGCATTTCCCTTAAATACAGAATGAAACAAGGCTGCCATTCTCTCTGTTTTTTGTTCAATATCTTTTTTGAAATATCATTAAAACAATAAGAGAAGAGGAAGCAATTAAAGGGATACAATTAGAAAAAGAAGTCAAATTACTCATATTTTCAGATGACACAATTCTGTGCTTAAGCCTCTACCGGAAATCTCTCTGATTTATAAACACTTCTATCAAGGTAGCAGGCTATGAAATCAGCATACAAAAATCTGTAACTTTTCTGTAACCAATATCAAGCTTATTGAGGAAGGCATTGGGAAGAAAGTGCCATTCACAGTAATATATTAAAAATAAGAACCTTAAGAATAAATATAACCAAGAAAGTGGAAGTCTCTAGAGTGAAAACTTTAAGGAACTGAAGAAGAAAATTGAATAAGACACTAGAAAAATGGGAAAGCCTTCAAAACTTGTAGAGTGCATAATATTCTGAAAATGTGTTACCAAAAGTTTCCTAGGGGTTTAATGCAACCCCCCGACTTAAGATCCCAGTGAAACTATTCACAACACAAGCATAACAACTCTAAAATTTACATGGAAATATAAAAGGCACTGAGTAGCTGAAGTAATCCTATACAGGAAAAAAGTGTTAAGGGCATGCCTGCGAGGGAATTATTCTACAGAGCCACAGTCGGAAACAGGTGCATAAGAGACAGAGGACTGAGAAGTCAGAATTACAGTGCATAGTGACTGCTGCTCAAAGTGTTACAAGGGTGTCTAAAATGTGCACTGGGGTCAACACTCACAGAAACAAAGCACCTCTTCAACAAGCACTGCAGGGAAAACTGGATATCAACATGGAAAATAATGAAATTAGATCCCCGTCGCCTACTCTGCCCAAAAAAATTAAAGCAAAATTATCAAAGAACAACATAAAACCTGAAAAGATAAAAGTTCCAGTGAAAAACAAGCAGAAAACAATGTTGAAATGTAGTGTTAAATTTGGGATTAATTGACTTATTAAGTGTATTACATTAAAATTTAGGATTGTTTTGCTGGTCTTATAACTATAGCATAAAGACAAAGTTTCTGAAAATCATTTTTAGAGCAGGAAATAACCTTAAGAACTAACTAACTGGGTTACATGAAATTAAACACTTCTGCTCAAGAAAGGAAAGATTCAAAGTAAAAAGCCTGCTTATAGAATGGTAGAAAATCTTTGTCAATTGTACATTAGACAAAGACTTAATACCTAGACTATACAAAGAATAGTAAAAATTAAAGAATTTAAAACAAGTCTCCCTATCCAATAAATGGGCTAACAAACCGAACAGACATTTCTCAAAAGAAAAATGCAGACAGATAATAAAGTTGAAAAACTATTCAAGAACCTTAGTTGTCAGCCTAGTGGAAATGAAAACTGTTGTGGGTTTCTACCTCTCTCTAGTTAGAAAGGCTGACTTCACAAACAAAGGACACCAAATGCCATCATGGGATGCGACTGATTTGTATTAATAAAAACTGGAGCTGCCATTATAAGGCAGCACAGAGGTTTCTCAGAACACTAATATCTGAATTACCACATGACCTTGATATTCCTGGGTATACACCAAAGGCTCTCAATCCCGTGGCTGAGCATATATTTTCATTGATGCATAGTAACTAAGAAATGGACCCAACCTAATGACCGTTAGATAAAGAAAATGTTGTTCTTGTACATAAAAGAACAGTATCCGGTATAGATATAAATGAGATTGATGTTTTCAGGGAAATAGATTGATCTGGAAACCATATTAAGTAAAAAAAAAAAAGTCAGATTCATAAAAACAAATACTTCACGCTCCCTCTCATACACAGAGAGCCTGGATATAATACTGTATCTATACCTAATCTATATCTGTATATCTATATACATATATCTGTATATCTATCTATCTATACACACACACGGGAGAGATGTAAAATTAAAAGGGGGACAAAGAAGAGATCTTCAAAGAGTAGAGAATGGAAAAGAGGAGGGTTATAGAATATAATGTGACATGAAAGTATACTGGATGATATGTGATGCCACATGGGTCGGGAGCTAGAAGTGGGCGCTGGTGGCGAATAAGGACAGACTATACATGAAAATGCCACAGTGACTTTTTGGCAAACAGAGTGTATCTGTCCTCCTACCTTTCCATACTAGGGTAGCCTTCTTCTCCTTCTGTCGATTAAGGTTCGCAGTGCTGGTTTCTGCCAAAAGCTATAAACTTTTCTAGTGGGGGCTTCAAAATGCGACGGTAGTTTTTCTTCTTCAAAGTTTCAGCCTGGCATCCTTGCGTGCTGTTCATAGAAAAGCGTCTGAAAGCTGCTATTACCTTGTCATTTCCACAGAAGAAATTATCAGAGATCACCAGAGGAATACATAAAACGTTCCGTGTGCTAACTGTTTATGAACCAAACCCTAACCCAAGTGACTTTACAGAAAAAAATTACTTTAATTCTTATTTTTTCCCATGAGATATAGCATTTTTAGACCCCGTCTTGGGAAGTAAACCGGGTGCAGAGACACCACTTTCCTCAAGGGAGTCCATTCGGTTTGAAGGAGCCCGAATCTCGTCAATCTAAGTGAGCCCCGTGTACAATACAATAAGAGACTCAAAGTTCAGGGACAGAACCAGTTGACTAACCTGCATTCCAGAATTCTCTCTGGGTGCCTCAGTTTCCTCTTTGGGAAAAAAAATGGCAGTCATTGCCTTCTCAGTGCGGCTCAAAAGGCAGCTTCATAAAGGCACTTAAATGACTGCAAACGAGAAAACGCTGAAAAAAATGTATACAAAACCCTGTTTTATCACTTACTAAAAGGTAGAACTTAGAATGAACACATGGGTGGGCCTTGTAGATTCTGATTTTGTCCCCATTGGCATATTAGCTGTAGGGATGATAGACACTAAGGTTATTTATTTATAACTACAATTCAACTCATGGGTTAAAAATTATAATATGAGAACTGTTGATCTTCATATTTTTACCAGGATTCGTTTTGTTTGGAATTAAAGTAGTTTTGATTTTCACTCCTTTCTTGAATCTGAAACCCAGGGATGAAGTCTGAGCCCTGAGTAGTGGATTGTTTGTACTTTACGTTCATACTCTTTTTGCCCTTTGCTCTTTGTTCTTTGCTCTCTTGAGGGCCCGAAACTCACCTCCCAAATAATTACACAAGGAGACTTATTCATTCTTATGAATGCCCAGTCTTAGCTGGGCTTATTTCTAGCTTTTCTTAACTTAAATTATCCCATCCACCTTTTACCTCTGGGCTTTTATCTTTATCTTATATACCTTTCTTTACTTCTTACTCCATGACTTGCTGTGTAGATGGGTGGCTTGCCCCTGGATTCCTCCTCCTTCTCTTACTCCTAGATTCTCTCTTCAAAGAATGCTCCTCCTATTTATTCTCTCTGCCTGCTGGACATATCTATCCTTTCTCCTGCCCTGCTTTTGGCCATTCAGTTCTTTCTTAGACGAATCAGGTGTTTTAGAGAGGCTTCACAGAGTTAAATATTATCTCTCTCTTTTTTATGTTGCAGTTGAATGTAAAAACTTCATACTGCAAGAAAGAGCATACTCTTGGAGAGGAAACGGGTGAGGTAGAAGTAGGGAAACACACACACACACACACACACACACACACACACAGAGAGAGAGAGAGAGAGAGAGAGAGACAGACAGACAGACAGACAGACAGAGAATGAATATCACATCCCAGGCTTAGTTACTAAGCCAATCAAGTAGAACCATTTCACACAGAGATGAAACTGCCCATCTAGAGATTCATTTGTGTCACATAATAAAGTGAGAAAGTATCAAACCAGAAAAAAATTATTGAAAGAACAGTAAAATGGAGTTTGAACTAACTTATTGCCACCATGTATTTTATGGTTCTCTTCCCAGAGAATGTGTTTAAAGTGTATTAAATTTCTTCACAAAACATTTACACTGCATTTGGGTTTTAAGAGATTGAACTTTAATTGGGCACTTTGCATACAAAATCTGATGTCCTTGTAAAATTCAGCCTAAACCCACACTTTTTCTTGTCATTTTAGAACAGTATATGATTTTTCTCATTCTTTTAATTTTTTTGATAGTCCTTGTCAAAACAGGAGAAATGCTTTCATGGAAGTTAAATAAATTAAAGATAAATTATTTGCCAGAATAGTTTAAATAGATATATGTAAGTTATATTGGAAAAAAATAAAGTTTAAAATATAAGTAAGAAGTGACCTTTGCTTGGCATTCTATAAATGTTTGCTCCCTAAAAATTTCAGGAAGTATCAGTATTATATTTGTTCCAAACACACAAAACACAACCAAGAGACCAATGGCCAGATCAGATATATGCTCTAAAAATTATATTTATTCCTTCCAACACAGATCACTTTTTATTACCAAAAGTGAATAATATTTCCACTAGTATCCTATGAACACTCCCATAAAATCTGTCAGTTTTCAAAATCAATCATAATCTATTCAAATACAAAGCAAACATTCTGACTATAAAAATATTGCATAAAATACAGTATTTTAAGTGAGTTAAAAAGATAGAAATTGCTTAAAATTTTGTAAGCCTTAAAGAAACATAAATAGCATATAAATAAGGAAAATATTCCAGATGATAGATAGGTACATACATAGATAGATACATAGATAGATGATAGATAGAAGATAGATGATAGATTTTATATATATATATAAATATATATGTAGATGATAGATAGATAGATAGATAGATAGATAGATGATAGATAGATAGATAGATAGATAGATAGATAGATAGATAGATAGATAGATAGATAGATAGATAGATAGATGATAGATAAATGATGGATAAATGACAGCGAGATTTTTCTCTCACACAAATGTCTTTCTTTCTACCCTGCTCTTCCCCATCGATTTAACACTATATTGTAAGTAAGTCAGTAAATACTCTCTTACATTATACAGAAGTGATACACCTGTTCCTATAAAAAGTTGTTGGTTTGTCTTCCTAGTTCTGTTCTAGCAGAGAGTCTCTGGTTGAAGGCACTTTTCTAGCTATTTGTGGAGGTAATAAATGAATTCTAATTAAAACCAAGTCATACCTATTCACACACATATGCATTTAAACAGTAATTTAAAAAAAAGCATTTAAAGTGGTGAAAAATGGTGGCTACCTATTCCATGGGACCTGTTGAAGGAAACTGATACATTTATTGTATCAATATAAGAGGAAAAAATACTTAATACTATTTTCAACCTAATTTATTGAAAACAAGAATTATATCTCAAATCATAAAGCCAGTAAGAAGGGGTAGAATACAGCAGGAGGTGGAGGAGCTTGCAATAGAAGGAATGCAGCCTGCGATCAGGTCAAATGTGATGGCCTCTTCTGGAGCTGGGGCATCAACATGCAGAACCATCTACTCTAATGTTTGTTGCTCATCCATGAGATATAACCCCATTAAATACAGTTGCTGTTTTGACCAGAGATGGTCTTCCACAGCAGAAAACTTGCCTGACGTATGCAAGGCCCTGAGTTCCACCAGCATCTGGAAAAGTCGATGAAATAAAATATTGTTACTAGCACCTAGATGATCATTTTGAGCTATGATTAATCTCCTAAGCCTTAACCCAGAAGCATCTACCCATCATTTTGCCACAACAGCAGCATATATATGCCTAAATTGGGGCTCCTGGCTTATAACAGATTGACTTACAGGGCTTTTATTTTGTAGTAATAGCAACAGATATTTAGTAGTTTGAAATTTCATCTTGTCCTGGGCTAGCAGTGTAATGTAATGTTCTATTGTGATTGTGAGCCATTGTAGAGCCACAACGCCTTCTCAGTCACATGACAAATATAAGGATAAGCAGCTGGCATTAACCATGTGAAGTTATGCAAAGCTGTGCTGCAGGTTAGGCATTTTGAGTGAAAAGAATTTATGTGAATGTAACCAAGTCATAAAGAGTGTAAAAGTGTGTGTGTGTGTGAGAGAGAGAGAGAGAGAGACAGAGAGAGAGAGACAGAGAGAGAGAGAGAGAGAAGGGAGGACTTAGAAATTACCAAGGGAGAATGCAATTTAAGGGGGGATAATGCTAAGTCAGAAATGGGATAAAATTTCTAAGTATCTCAGCAAGCTCAGACTTTGCTGATTTCACAGATGTCAACACTTACAGAACGCCTTTGGTATCTATCAGTGAGTGTCTAGCATAATTTCACCCATTCTATAAAATCTGCTTCCCAATGATAAACTTGAATTCACCAATTTTAGATATGTATTTAAAAGGATGGAGTAGATATTCTCTACCATGGGAAATGAAGATGAACCATATCATAGGATGAACCAATTAGATGAGATGGAGACTAACCTCATGGAGAGTGGTTGATTGGTATTTATATGATTCAGGGTTTACTTTTATCTTGTTTTACAGTTGTACATCAAAATTCAAGCAAATAAAACTGTCAGTTGTTTGCCTATCTAATATATAAAATCAGACGGGGCTCGCCTGAGCATGTGCCGGCACTGGTGAGGGGGCCCTGGCATTGGCTGTGCGATACAAAGGTGAATCTCATAAAGTCCATGACATAAGGAATAGGATGCTCCTTTAAAGGAAAAAAATATAAATAAACTACATTTTGCACAGTAAAACTCAATATAATATTATGTACAAAGTACATATATTGTACTTATAATTATGATTTACATTGAGTTGTATTTACCATAATCCAGTGGAGGGAGAGGGTCAACATCCTGAACTAAAGTATTTGAGGAAATAGGGAACAGGGAACACAGAACAAGAAAAATCTAGAAGCTTGTCTCCTGGGTTGTTTATTCTGGGAGGAGAAAGAACAAGGCCACAGTTCTGGAGGTATAGGACATGTTAGAGCTTTCGGAGGATCCGAAGTAAGTTCACATTTTACTAGCTTTATTATTTCATTATACTTGCACAAATATTGTCAACTGAGGAACACCTCAGCAGTCTGCTGAGTTTGACCTCTGGTCTACAAACACATGTTTACATGTGCATATATAAGTCTATACAGATATCTTCATACACCAGCTATATACCTGTACACACAACATACATGACACTAATTATACATTTCTGATATATTTTGTACCCTGGTGCATTTTACATTAATGACAATTTAAATATTTTAAACACATTTTGATAAGTTCTTTGCTTATGTTTTCTTCCCTTTGAATTAGAAACAAGCAAGGAAAGTGCATAAATACATTACAAACATGCTGTCCAATTTTTCAACAATAAATAGCTGTCATTGTGCAATGGGTGTTAAAATCATCATATCATGCATTGGGAAAGGAGTGACAATGAGTTGTCACAAAACTGAATAATTTGTTGACATTTTGAACAATAAATGAAGGACGATTCAAAAATGTTTTGTTAAAGGATACACAGGGCCAGATGAATTGAGCTTTATGGGAAGGAATTGGGCTTTATCTCTAAATTCAATCTCATGCTATTGGAGGGTATGATATACTCCTAAGTTTCTGATATAAATGATTATTTAAGAAATATAAACAGAAAAGAAAAGTAGCAATTAGTAATGAATAGCCATCACCCAAGAGAAATGATGGTAACATGGACTTTACCACAGATGAGAGAAAGAGATTTTTGATGTTTGCCACCTATGGATATGAAAAGTGTTAATGGGGGTTTCCTCCAGGCTTTTGAACATTCCGTCTTCTATGTATTAAGATAAAAAGATTCTAGGCAAATATGGGGCATCCAGGATTGTATTAGAGAATCAGGATTTCTGTTATAGAAATAGTAAGTTTTAAGTGTCTACTACAAAGTCAAGTGAAGATGTAACGTTGATTGCTGGGTTTCTAGGTCTGTAGTGCAGGGGAGTTTTGACAGCTGGAAATATCCAATGGCTACAGTCGGTATACTAATTCTGAAAAGTTGACTCAGAATAAAATCATAAGATATTGTACAAAAAATGTTCCTTGCAAGACTATGAAAAGTAGGAAGAGGATAAGAATAATTTTTGTCATACATGAACCCAATTTTGTACTAGAAAATGTTTGTTTAACTTTCTAAAACTTTCCAATGAATATTTGAAGAATCTTGTAAGTTTTCTTGCTCATTTGTGTATTGCCTATGAATATTTTATTAGCATTAAGTATTGTATGAAATATAACATAGTACACTGTGCTTCTTTAATAGTATATTAGCAAACTGACCCTAAGTTCATCCATACAAACAATTTCATTTCAAACCCATAGTTGTTTGTCTGTTACTAAAATTAAATAATAATATTTATAATAACAAATAAGAATGAGTATAAAAGTCCTGGTGAGGTTATATAATCAAATTATCGAGATAATTTTATAAAAATCCAGAAGATTGATCTCAAGTCTTCTCATCCCAGGTTTTCAAGTCCAGTGTTTTTGGACTCTATTTTTAATAATATTTTTTATTATTTAAATTACTACATAATTTCCCTCTTTCCTTCCCTCCCTCAAACCCCACCTTGTTTTCCATAAAATTCATGGCCTCTTTTTCTTTAATTGTTGTTACACACACACACTCAGACACACATGCATACAAACACATGCACACAGACACATACACATATGCATGCGCCTACATGACCTGCTGCATGTTCCTTCCTCCCTCCCCCTGACACAAACCAACTCTAGCTCAGGATGCATAATCTCTGATGACACTTTGTTCAGACTGTCTTGAGAACCTTTAGAGCCTCACTTTCACAAAAGTGCGCTTGTAGCAGTTTAAGAACTGTAACAAAGAAGGTTTATTCAACTTAGGCCAGTGGCAGCATTGGTGGCCTCAAAGATTACACTACTCATAGGTCAACTATGTTTCCTACTATTGACACTAAGGGGGAAAACTTTATACTCTATCAGGAAACGTCAGAGTGATGCAGCTGCAGAAGTGACTGTCCTAGGGGTGGAAAATTAACTCAGAGCCTTAAATCTTGGTCTTACATACTTGACCAGTTAATTTTTTAACACTGCATCCAGGTGTCATCTATCTTCAGCCTAATGTAAATAATTCGTTTCACAAGACCAATTATAAAATATGATACATCAATAGATAGGAAAATTTTCTGAATAGCTGGGAAGCAACAAAATTAAACAAGAAAATTTGGCTTGATCCCAGATTTTGAAACATGCCGTGTGGTAAAATATCTCCCCAATAAAAGATTTTACAAATGAATTTGACCGTGAAAGTCATTCAGTATAAAAGTTTAGGCATTATTAACTTGGTGAGAAGCCCAAACTAGAACCGGGTCATCTGACCCAGGACCATGGATGCGCCTGCTGCCCGAGGGCGTCGCTGCAGTGTGCTTAGTAACCTTGCAGCTTGTAACCGCAGACAGCAGACCCGGGATTCTGCTCTCTGGAGTGGATTAAGAACGGCTCGTCATGACTCTGGGATCTCAGAATCAGTTGTGTTTTCGGTCCATTTCGTAGAAAACTGGGTTACCCAGCTGTAAAGCTTCCTGAGAACCAACTCACACACCCTGGGAAAAAAAAGAAAAAAAGGCTTCCTGTTCCACCATATCTGGGAATAGGTCCAGAATCTTTGAGAATGTTCCCTAGCCTTCTCATCCTTCTGTGGTTAGAGCTCCAAATATATCTGCTTCTGCCTGGCTGTCTATTTATTTGCTCAAATCCTTTTCAAAAGCTTCCTAGACATGGCTGTTTGTGGATATTTCACCCGCTAAACCATATTATACTATACCTTTGTCCTACGTGCATGGAATTTACATGTAAAGTTACTTTTAAAATATTTTCTTTTATATAATTCATTGAACAGCAGGAATCGGGTCTTTTGTGTAGGTCTCATAAGCATGGACCAGTCTCTAGATATGAATCTCAGGTCAACTGTGTATCAGTCACATGACTAAGAAAAAAATGTATTTTCCCTCTGCTTTTTTGTCTTCACTATAAAATGGGTCTGCTAAAGAGAACTACTTACAGAGCCACTGTAAAAATGATGAAGCTTAGAGAGATATTTACATCCATTAAAAGTTGAACTTTTAAAAAGTTTTAATAGGACATAGATGATCAGACATTTTTCAATATTCAAAATTCCCTGCCCCAGACCAAGTACAGCTGCTACCTTAATATTATTCCTGTTGCTAGATCATTACCAATCCTGAGAATTTCTTAGGAGTTTAAAAACATCTAGCCTCTACTATCTGCTACACTTGAAATGAAAGATTTCATTAGGTTTGATAATGTTTAAAATACTATTAAATTTTATTAATAGTGTTATATTTTTTGGATACCTAATCATTTATTAATTTGAAAATTTAAGAGACTGAATTGTAAAAGTAATAGGCTCACCAGCTACCTTTTAGATCCTTACTGTGTCCCAGTAAAGCGCCTGAAAACTTAGTATGCTATGGGGTTCTTCTTCATGTGAGATGAAATAGTCATGAGACAGTAAGAAAGCAACAAATGTCATTAAAATATTTTAATCTGCATCTCTATGTCATTTCATTGGTGGCATCACGAAGACTTTGGTGTCCCTTCATACTGCTGTGAAGGCCACCAAATGAGCCATGTGATTGAGCAAATATGATTATTGGAAAGTACATCCTTCGCAATCACTTCCTGTTCTACGTAAGCGTCCCTACATCACATGCAGGAGACAGGTCACCAAAAAGGACAGGAGAGAGACGTTTGTGCAAGTTACAGACAGAGTCATACCAGCATGCCATTCATGATCTTTCCACTAGTGATGGTTTGAATGTTTGCCTCCAAAACTGATGTCAAATCATCATCCTCGGTGGAGCAACGCTATGTCATGTGATTATAAGTTGAAGGTAAAGAGAGTTCTTGAATTGATTATTCCTGAGGACCAACTTGACCAGAGTAAAAAGCACCCATTTCGGAGATTAACCATGGTTAATCAGCCTGTATGGGCCTGGCTATCCTCCTTCTGAAACTGTAGTTCAGGCGATAGGCTCAGCTTCACAGAAGGCGAAGAAGGCCGTGTCTGTGGCAAGCTAGTTCCATTTAGCAAGTGTCCCGTGTAGTTAAGTTGACTCAGTAACTTACACTACAGAGCAGGAGTAGGCTTGGTACAATCGCCGATGTGATTTTTTTTTTTTTTCCTGAGCAGAATGCCCAATTCTACACTTGCTGGTGAGTGAGTGATTAAACATCTGTCTTTTCTGAAAAATTACTTTAGCCTACTTTCTTCAGCTTACAGTCCTCATGGTCTTGTTGCACTGATTTCTTATTTCAGGACTAGTCAGATCTGATGTTAATATTAACCTCTCTTAATTGGTGAGTCAGTCAAAAGTCGCTTTTCAGGCAAGCGGTGAAAGTCCCCAGAGGTAGTGCGAGGGCCTGACAGACCTGGAAGAAGCAAAAGCTGCTGGCAAAAGGCAGAAATGAGTTGGTCTGATGTAAGACTTGTGGTATTAAAAAAAAAGAAGTAAAATTTAAAACATGCAATGTATATTGTAGGAAAAATTAAGGCTTGGGATATAGAAATCTTGGGATATAGATATTTCATGCAGATGAGAAAGATAGGCAGCAGATGTATGAGGAAAGAAATACAATTTCTTAAATTTAGAGTGAATTATAGCCAATGTTTTAATTTTTCCTCAGTTTAAGTGATATAGTGTGCCAAGAAGATGAGAGAAGGGAGGCAAGAAAGGACACTGTTTGTAACAGTGCACTAGAAAACCGTGAAACAGTGGCTAAAATGGCAAGTGGAGGAATTAGAATATTATTGATAAATATAAGGCAAATGTAAGTTAAAATGATTTGAAATAATTGGATCCCTGAAAGGGCTGATCATTTTTGGTTCTTTTAAAGCTCAGTGTAAAAGAAGACTGTATTTTTGTTTCCCAGCCACTCGGACCCAAATCATAACATAGAAACTATATTAATTACAACAGTTTGTCCAATGGCTCAGGCATATTCATATCTAGCTCTTACTTCTTAAAGTAAACCAGTTCTATTAATTTGTGTATAGCCACAAGGCTGTGACTTACTGATAATGTTTTGGCATCTTTCTCCTTCAGCGGCTACATGGCATCTCCTCGACTCTGCCTACTCTCTCTCTACCTCTGTTTAGATTTCCCACCTGGCTTTATTCTGCTAATTCATTAGCCCTAAAAGCTTTGTTCATCAACCAATAAAAGCAGCACATACACAGAAGGGCATCCCACATCAGCTCTCTGTATGTATTATATGGTTAAATTTTATTAAAGAAGGAAAAGACAGTATTTTTAAACTTCTTCAGTTTCATCATGTAATGTTATATACAGATTTTATGTCTTAAAATAACTTCTTGGTAGTGTATTGGTATTGACAAAAGAGGAAGCATATATTATTAAAGATGGTTTTTGAAGTAAAAGTTTACATGTGTGAAATGTTGAGATAGGAAATAAAATTGAATACCTGGAATTCAGAGCTACAGTCTCATAGGTGTGAATGTGATCATTCGCTGTTCAATAAAAGGCAAACAGACACTCCGTTCCTGGGTCTGTAAGAGAAAGGAGCAGAAGAAAAGTAGGCTGTTCTTACTGGAGTTCGTGTGGCTGATTGAACCACTTTAAATTTTCATACTAAACAAAAATATAAACTGACTCCTTTAACTAAAAAGAAAAAAAAATTCAGAGGAGTGTCATGTCTACACTATATGATCTTGCATCTTTCCATCATTTAACATTGTTAAGCTTCCTCAGAATGTGGCCAAATAACTGCAGAAAGGTATTGTGGAATAATTGTATACCATGTAAAGGAATATTGCTTTGATTGTGTAATAAAAAGCGGAACAGCTAATAGATAGGCAGGAGGTAGAGACGTGACTTCTGGACAGAGATGTGAAAGAGGAGGCAGAACTGAGGCATGCAGGGATTCAAGACGTGGGGGAGCTGGATGGCAGTACATGGCAGAGCGTAGATAAATAGGAATTGATTAAGTAATAAGAGCTAGTTAAAAACAAGCCCAATCATAATAAGTCTCCAAGCCATTATTTGGGAGCCATCTGGGGCCCAAAGAAACTTCATCACAAAAAGACACCAGTGTGCCCTGTGTTCTGTGTCATAGCAGTCCACTGTCACTCAGATCCCACTGGTTATATGCGTGTCACGGATGTCAAGGCACAGATACAGCAGTGCTTCCTTATGGGGGAGCTCTCATTACGTCATCGTAGCCAGTGACAACTGCATAAATGCACAAGCGGTAAGGAGGTGCAGAGCATCTGGGACCATTATTGGGTATTTTAAATTAAATAACTATAATACGTTAATAATATTAAATGTGTTTTGATCATGTGACAATCATTCTGATTGAGGCAACCCATACTATATAAGGCAAATATTGCATGTTTACTCTGGCCACATTGATTTGACTTCTGGGTGGCCACAAGTCTCCTGTCCGCCAAGCTAATGACAGTAAATCTGGCTTCCAGGTGTTAACTTTATGTCATCAGGGACAGTAGTAATTGAATCATAAAATAATCTGAAAGGCCCAAAACTGGTCAGAAGTGCAATGGCCTTTTAATATTTGATTCAATGTTACTTAATGTCTAAAGGTTCTCTTGAATGAACTTTTGGTATAAAACCTTTTTTTTTGCTTAAAACACCGCAGCACCTACATTTTGGTTCACGGCACGAATTGATCATTCAAAATGGCATTTCCCATCAGTGCTACACTTAAAGTAATTTGAATCTTTTCAGTAATTCTCATAACCTTCATCACAGTAAATAGTCTTCAATAGCTTGGGGATGTTTCTTTCCTCCAGCTGAAAATGTAAGAGAAACATCCCTTTCTGTATCCTACTTTCTGGCATATTTCATTGAAACACCAGAAGGCCAGATTTTAGCTTTCTCAATTAAATTCTGTAGTTTTACTTTATTGTGAAATATTAAGAGGATGAGTCATACATGGATTGCAAACGACCTTTAAACTTTGTTGAATGTAGAAAGTGGATGCAGCTACTAGAGCAGAAAAAGAATTTCTGATCCCAGAAGAGCGATATCACACCTAAGCATCATATGGATATAGTGTATTCCTGGGGAATTAGCTCTTCATCTTTTAGATATCCTGCATGTACATCAAAATGCATTATCTTGCCATTCCAAAACAGTTGTTACGTTTATGATCGCTTTTCAAAATAATCACCAACAACTTGACTTCTTCCCACAACTTGGTGAGGGAGGGGAGTACCAGGGAGAAAGGCTTTCAGAGTAGAGTACCAGGGTCTGTTTATATCAGTGTTCTTTAGCAGGATGTGGGGAGATAGGAACATTATATTATTTCTTATAATAGCTAAATGAAATAGTTAAACGAGAATCCCCCAGAAAAGTGGTCTACTGCATTTTGAAAAGCATTTTTTTTTTTCAGTAATGAATGGTTGATGTCTCCAGGTGAGGCCCACCTTGTCAGAAATAAAAGAATAAATGACTCATTTGGGGGAGGTCATTTCAACTTTCCAACCAAAAAAATATCACTTAAAAAGTGACCTTTACCGAGATGAGTGTGCTAAGAACACTTGCTCCTAAAAGGAAAGTAAAAAATAAAAACAATTTAACATGCTCAATTAAGGAGTGAAGCTCATTTCTGATGGCTTGTCAGAGCTGTCTTCCCAATTCCTCTCTGTACAGCCTGCACAGGGAAAAAAGCAAATTCACTATCTCCTCGGAATAAGGACACAGTTACATTTTATTAAAATTAAAACCATAAAACATGGTGATAGCCATTTTATTTGTTGTGAGAACAGTATAATCTACCCACAATGTGAAACCTCTAATATAACAATATAACCAAAACCAACTGCACAATTTTCTCTGTCAATAGAACCTCTGTTTAAGATGCAGAGTGTGGGGAGAGCCATTGAAAAGACGGAAATGTCAAGCTTTTGTGTTCTTCTAGCATCTCTCTTGACTCTGCACAGTCTTCACACTTTATTTAATGCTGGCTGAAATTTAAAAAATGATTCTAAATATGAATTTTACCACTCATCTGTAACAGGAAGGCCGCTTGTTTGTCTTGGCTGCCCAGAACGAAAATAATCACAAAGAAACTATATTAATTAAGTCACTGCTTGGCCCATTAGCTCTAGCTTTTTGTTGGCTAACTATTACATATAAATTTAACCCATTTCTGCTAATCTGTGTATCGCCACAAGGCTGTGGCTTACCGGGAAAAGTTTCAGGCGTCTATCTCCGGCAGCTCCATGGCTTCTCTCTCACTCTTCCCTTCTTTCTCCCAGCGTTCTGTTTAGTTTTCCCTGCCTACCTCTATTCCCTGTGCAGGCTCAAGACAGTTTCTTTAGTAACCAATCGTATTCACAGCATACAGAGGGGAATCCCACATCACTCATCTTTATTTTGTGCACTGTCAGTTTTAATTGCACATACGGAGAGATTTAACATGAGTAGAATCACTGAAGTTACAAAGGTTGTGTGAACCTGTGCATCTTATTCCTTCAGGACAGTAGAGCAGCACGCAGGCTCAGCTGCTCACCTTGTGGGTCTTCATCTTCCTGACATGTCTTCCTACAGGCTTCCTCTGCCTTGCTGACACAGACAGAACCTGGTAGGAAAAGCAGCTACAGACTCTATTTTCCCCTTTTCTTCTTATAATGTCATTTTCAGCTTCAGTAACTGGCTGGTTACAGAAGGGAAGTTGCCTGACTGACAAAGCCTCTGAGAATGTTCCCTGGGCATCCATTTCCCTGGATGCCACTGTATGCGTTCTTCTTTTAACGCACACTTGGTTCGGATGGAAAGTGAGAGCTGTCTGGTCCTTGCACGTCCTTCCTCACTCTGGTATAGAGATAGCAAGTTACCTACACACACTTTTAATCCTGCTGAACTACCATGATCTTTGGGATCACCAAAATTCTGTACTCACGAGGATTCACTATATGTCAATGGGGCAGCACAGGAGGGCTGGCGCATCCCCTTGTGATACTTTTCTTCTCATCTTATCCCATGTTGCATTGCCCCCCCATTTAAAATTGTAAACCATAAATTCAAATAAAATAGTAATAATTTTAAGACATTTTTATCAGAACATTTAAATACCTTTCTGAGACAGAGTCTCTATGGAAATTCATAGGAGCCCTCACCATTCTGCCGTCATCTCTCGGGTGGTGTTTTACAATGACACCCCTGCTCAGAGGTGGTTCCATTGTCCCTTCTACTCTCTAAGAGAATTGTGACAGGTACTCCTAGGTCAGTGTTACAAACATTTTCCAATTATCTGACAACTGTACAGACAGTAATCTCAGAAAAAAAATAAATGAATGGAAATTTTAATGCATTTATTTAACAAAGATTAAAATTAATAAAGTGGAGCTTTAATAAAAAGTTACAATTTGGAGTTCCAGGACATTTCTGACTGTTGTTGTTAATTGAAGCCGCTGGGTAGAAAAGGCTGAGTCTCAGTGTTCACAGAAAGCACCAATGCTCTGTGGGTAATTTAGTACCAGGCCTTAGAGATGTCCTATCTGCGCGTCACTGATGCTGTCCCTGTTGAGACTTGTTTATGTCCCAGAGTCTTTGAATTGTGAGCCTTAATAAAATATGAGACAACGTTGATATGTAGTTCAATATTTGTTTCATTCTCCTCCGGTACATATTATGGAATCTGGCGGCATGTTTGACCATAAGCAGGGAACACTACACACCTGATTTATCACGGAGCAGATGGAGATACTATCAGAAGCAGGAGACCAAGCATAACACATTTTTAAAATCTTCTAAAAGAAAAGGCAGGACAGGACATAACAGCTAAGAACTTAGGGATGTACCTCTTTGTCCAACTTTGAAATAAATGAGATTTATGGAGGTAATAGATTGATAGACTTTGGTAATGCAATGAATGGTGTAGATTTGGGAAAACTGCTATGTTTTATCCCACACTTGCTGGACAGGGAATGTTCAGCAAATTCATTTTAATTTCTCACTGAATAGATAATAATTGGCAGACTGTGATGAAGATTAGATGGGACACTGTAGCAACAGTGCCTGTGGCTGGAACACAATAATGGTGAGTAGACAGCAGCTTCTGCTCGTGGATCTGAGCAAGAGGGATGCTAAGGGTGGCATTGGCAGCAAGGGATGCAGCAACGGAGAAGGGGATGCTGTTTCATCAGGAGCAATGGCTGTGTCACCTCCTGGAGCCACACAGCTACTGTAATTAATACTACAAATGACTGGCTCTTTAGGATTGTCTAAAGGTTTGACTGTGTTACACTGTGTTGTCAACCTTCAATCCTTGGTCAGACTTACTGTTTACTGTCCCACATCAAAAATTTATTCACCACTACAAGGAAAGTTTTGGCTCAAGGAATTCAGGTATATTTTAGACATACCTCTTATGAAATTCAGAACAGAATCACTTATTATCATAGTGCATTGGTATTAACTAGCTGAAACACAGTGATTGCTTTAATGAGGGCTGGAAATCTGGAAATTCTGCAATGGTGGCTCTCTCACTGTCTCTGTCTGCCATCTCTCAGAGAGCGAGAGAGAGAGGTAGAGAGAGAGTGTGTGTGTGTAGTAGTAGTAGTAGTAGGCTTTCTCTGTACCACCAGCTCCCAAATAATGACACAGAGACTTGGCATTAATAAGAAAAGCTCTGCTATAGCTTTGGCTTGCTACCCTAGCTCTTATAACTTAGCCCATTTCTATTAATCTACTTGTTGCCACGTGACTTGTGCCTTTCACCTCTCCTCCTGCATGTCCTGCTTCCTCTGTATCAGGTTGGCGACTCTGCCTTTCTTCTTTCCCAAGACTTCTCTGTTTCTAGAAGTCCTGCCAAACCTCTTCCTGACTAGCTATTAACCACATTTTCACAGTGACACACTTTCACGCAGAATAAATGAATATCTGCACCAACAGAGAGAATTCACTTAATCAATTGATGTTTATTGAGTTTATCTTTGTTGTGAACATTCAAAGTTCAGACAGGAATCATTTCTTCAAGATCATCTAAATATCTAGTTAGACTTAGGAAGTTTGCTGCAATAACTATCCCAAAGGGGACAGTAGAGTCAACACACATGCATGCATACAGAAAACAATTTAGAAGAGAAGAGAGAATAATTTCTTTGTGTATAAACCATATTATTATACAGGAAAAATAGTTGCATTCAAGTAAATTCTATGTGATCGATGAACTCAGAAAGTTAAAAGTAATTTAAAATCAGTAATCTCTTAATAATATATAACCAATTAAAATATAATGTAAAAATAAAGTTCATAATGGCTTAAATATGCAGATACTTAGTATGGGATACAGCTGGCAGGTGGATGAATGGTGAGCAGCTGTCATTTGAACTGTCATCAAGACTTACTTCCCATGGGGCTCTTGTATAAATGGAGACTCCTGATTGAGCAGATTAGAATGGGGCCTGAAATCTTACTGCTTCAAAAAGCTTTCGGGTGCTGTCAGTAATACCAATTAAAATGTTCTCCCTGAAGTATCAAGGGTTAGAGGTGGAGAAGCCCAAGCCGAGAAAGGCTAAATTGAAACCTTGCTGCAAGGGTAATAACAGAAGGGTACGTTTTTAGCTCCATTTTGAACGCAGTGAAGACCTTTTGGAAACAAATTATTTTAACAATCTTAGATTTTACTGAAGTTGACCAAACAATGTTCAAGATGGATTTATAAAAGTCAGCTGAAAAGCATTTCTGAAACAATGACAAACATCTGCGTTCTTCATCCAGTTCCTGAATAGAAACAGATCAGGGAGCCTGTTTCCTTAACAACGTAGTCTGACATTCTGGAACCATGAGACCTCAAAGCACACTCGAGCACCTATCTCTGCCTTGTTCACTAAGGTTCACCAAAGAGGGGTTCTCCAGCAAACCATACTGCAGTTCAGATGCTATGGGTGACAGACAGGTAGACATGATAGATGTTAAGCCTTTAATTAATAACATAAAGGTGTCAAGCAAAGAGTATATTAACTGTAATGTCAAATGGAATATATATATATAATTTATATATATATATACACATGATAGATAGATAGATAGATAGATAGATAGATAGATAGATAGATAGATAGATAGATAGCTGGATGGATGGATAGATAGGTAGGTAGATAGATAGATAGATAGATAGATAGATAGATAGATAGATAGATAGATAGATAGATAGATAGATGATAGTTAGTGTGTGTATATATGCAAGGATGGTTTAAGGTTTAAGATCTTTCTTTCTTCCCACTTTTCTCTGTCAAGATATATTGTAGTACCAGAAAATCTGGAAGGCATCCTTAAGTATGCCTATCTAATCAGTCAGAGAGTTATAAAGCTTTGACGTCATTTATATATATATATATGTGTGTGTGTGTGTATGTATAATTATTTACATGTGTAACATTATATATTATTTATAAATAATGCTTTTTTTCCATACATTGTTTTGTTTTATTTTTTCCATTCAAGAACATAATTAAAGATAAAAAAAATTTTTTTTTCCTTTCTTCCCCTTCTCCCGGTCCCCTCCCACTACCCCCCACCCCTCCTTCCTCCCCCTTCTTCCTTGAAAGAGGGCATGGTGCCCTGCCCTGTTGGAAGTCCAAGGCCCACCCCCATCCCTCCT
>PVIU01005281.1:0-115552 GCA_004026605.1 Ondatra zibethicus | reverse complement strand
CAGCGGAGGAGAAGGTGCCTGAACTGGTCTTGTCCCATAGTCACATTGATGAATATCTTGATCATCACCATAGAAATTTCGTCTGACGGATGGAGATAGAGACAGAGACCCACATTCACATCAGAGCAATGGACTGAGCTCCCAAGGTCCAGTCGAAGAGCAGAAGGTGGGAGAGGATGAGCAGGGAAGTCAGGACCACAAGGGGCTGGTCCACCCACTGAGACAGTGTGCCTGATCTAATGGGAGCTCACCAAGTCCAGCTGGACCAGGACTGAATGAGCCTATGATTAAGCCAGAATCTCTGAGTGTGGCTGCCAATGGGGGCTGACTGAGAAGCCAATGAAAATGGCACTGGGACCTATCTCTTCTGCATGTATTGGCTTTTTGGGAACCTACTCTATATGGATGGAGGGGGGAGGGCCTTGGGCTTCCCACAGGGCAGGGTACCCTGCCCTCTCTTAAGGAAGCAAGGGGAGGGAGGAGGGGTAGTGGGGGAGTGGGAGGGAACTGGGAGAAGGGAAGTGTAAATGTTTGAATGAAAAACGAAAGAATATGAAAAAAAAGAAAGTTAAACTTAGAAAGTGAAACTCATATAATCAATGACCCAACAATCCCAATATTTACCCATGAAAATTGTAAAACATGTTCACAAAAAGCTTGAATAAGAATGTTCATACCAGTTTTACCCACAGTGGTGTAAATGGAAATAAAGCAAATGCCTAGCATCAGGATAATGAGTAAACAAATTGTCATATGTATATGTTACATGTGTCATAGGTGATCATTA
Source organism: Ondatra zibethicus (assembly GCA_004026605.1). Taxonomy (NCBI): domain Eukaryota; kingdom Metazoa; phylum Chordata; class Mammalia; order Rodentia; family Cricetidae; genus Ondatra; species Ondatra zibethicus. The sequence continues at coordinate 114,765 of PVIU01005281.1, read as the reverse complement.
TGTAACACTTCAGTGACTGCATTTGTTTCATGCTTTGGATGTTTTTGCTTAAGAATCAGCAACATTGAGATAATTAAGGATGTTTGAACCTAAGTTGCATCCTAAATAACATTAAATAATTATTGTTGGCTTTGTAGGGTATGATGGTGATGTTGTAGTTGTGGAAGAAAATGGAGAAACACAGAGCTATTTAGGGGAGAGAGCAAAAGAAGAGATGAAGAGGGAGAAGGAAAAAAATACTGACATCTTGATTGGGGAAGACACATAAGAACCGTTACACAATGTGCCTACTTTGGATAAGTTTGAAAATCTTCATTTAGAAGTGGTTTATTGTAAGGAATAAAGAGATAGCTCAGTGGCTGAAGGCAGCTGGTCTGCCAGTTTGACAACCTGAGTTTGAATTCCCAGCATCCATGGAAAATGCCAGGTATGGCTGATTGTGGTTATAGCTCCAGGATTGGGAGACAGCAGCAAGCAGATCCCAGGAGTCCATTGGCCAATCAGAGAGCCTAGGTGAAATAAGAGCTCCAGGTTCTGTGGGACAAGCTTTTTGCTATAATATTATCTGTAAATTTTGGTTTTTTTCTTGAGGTTAGTTATTTTGAGCCAGGCAATGAGTCATTGGAAATGGATTCTAAATGTTTTCATAAAACATCACAAGTCACTGGGCCAGGCTACAGTCAGTCAGAATCTAAAGGTGTAAGGATTTTTGCCTTTACTTTTATCTCTACAATATTGCTTTTTTGTTTGTTTTGTTTCTGTTATTTAAGTATAGAAGTATGTGGTGTAATCAAGCACTGGAGAGGCACCATAGGAGGATGTGAGTTTAAGGTCCAACTCAGATATTTGGTGAGAGCATGTCAATAAGTATATTAGAAAATATTTAGTCTTTGTCCCTGTTCCTAATACAAAGGTCCAAAAGCCCTCTGAATTGCCTGATTGACAGGTATGTCTTTTATTTGCTAATGAGAAGACACAAATTGCTCTTCAAAATGGGTTGCCACAACAATGAAGGCGTGATTATTAGAAACTCGATGCCATCTGCTGCCATCTTCTAAGGGGATGGTACTTGAGATCTAATTCAATCACCAATGGCACATTTAATTAGTGGTGTAAAATGCCTTAGACAGCAGGACAGAGAGAGTTTCAGAGGTGGCAAATTCTCAGGGTACTGAGGAATGCGTGCACACACAAAAGATATTGAAGTTTGCATCTGCCCACCTTGGGTCCTGCCCTACACCTCCTTTCATTTGGCTGCTCCTCTGTTGCATCTTTTGTAATAACCCAATAAATGTGAATAAAGTGTCTTCTTGAGTTCTTGAGTTATTTAAGGAAAGCATTGACACTGTTGAGAATATTGTAGGAACCCTAAAGTTTATTATTGTTTGATCAGAAATATAGGTGGTCCTTTTGGTCTTGGGACTAGCTTCTAAAGCTTGAGCAACAAACCTTTCATCTGTAAGATCTGGAAAACAAACAAACAAACAAAAGGATAAAAACTAAGTTGGTGTTTGCTGACTCCCATACCCCTCTCAACTCAGGAGACCCTTACATCAGGACTGCATGGCAGTCTGGAGAGCTCAGAAGGCAGAGAGTACCCATTCGATTCTTGCTGTCCATGGGTCAGCACTGGTCGTCCCTTAGTTCACTGTCTTTGATGGAGCCAAGTCCATGTACTCTCTGGGCCATGTAATGATGGCTGAAAGAGAACGACATAAGCGAGGACAGTGTGTGTGGTGGGGGTTGCAGGGCAAGACACAAAGACGGTCTTAGTCTCTGGAACCTGGAAATGCTCTTACAGAACAACTGTTTTTGCAAAAGCGATTAAGATAAGGATTTGAGATGGATGGAAGGATTACTCTGGATTATCTCTGATGCAACCACATATATCCTTGAGGAAGCAGAGGGACATTTTCCTACCAAAGACTGGAGAGGTGCAGGCAATGCGGCTGTCCTAATGCTCATTCTCACTAACAGTATGCACCCCTTCTACATGTCTATCCTCATATGTATGAAATGATACTCACTGTAGTTTTAATTTGAAATTAGATGTCTATCAGTCATGCCGATATTTTTATACCCTTGTTGGTCATCTATATTTTTTTCTCTCTCTCTTTTTTAAAGACCAGGTCTCTGAATGTAGCCCAGGATGGCCTCAAATGCAACAACCCTTCTGCCTCTGCTTCCTAAGTGCTGGCATTACAGCTGTGCACCATATCTGTCTTCTTTTGAGAAATATCTATTCAGTTCCTTTATCCATTCCTTTGGCTTTTAATAATATTTTCCTCATTTCTTGCTGAACCCTCACTGGAAGCACCTGTAACATCCATGTTTAGCAACAGTCAGGAAAACATTTGTCCATCATGTAACTCACATTTTTTTCTAGTCTGTGCCCATTTTTCAGTTCCACGGACTTTACTTTTGTATTTGTTACAGTTGCACCTTGCTTTCTATTAATTTCATGTTACTTTCCTATAACAAATTCCTCAAACTTAGTGATAGGGTAAAGACCTTTTCAGAAGGAAGAGAAGCTAAGTGGCATAATCAGTATTGGTGCACACATGATCGAGTCTGTAATGACCCTGTAACACATGCCACACCACCAGAATGTAATGCTCCCATATAAGGGAGCTAAAATGTATGTAATAAAGGTGCTAAAAAGTAAAGGGAGGACTTTAGTGGAGGTTATAAAAGGCTTCAGCCTCTACCTGTGAATCCACCAAGCCAGAGTAAGGCATAATAGATGGGTTTCCTGGCAGCCCCAGTTGACAGCTGGGCCTCAGCCTTTCCCATTATCTAGCATAGGACTCCAGGGGAGATTTCAGTCCTTTGGTGTCCATTGGTTACATGTTTTGGTGTTCTGTCTCTCTTTATAAGAAACACATGTAGCTCAGTTGGTAGAGTACTTGCCTATTTTGCACGTAGCTCTGGGTTTACTCCCCAGCAGAATACAAAATGGGTGTGGTACTGCATGCCTGCAATCCCATCACTCAGAAGAAAGAGGCAAACGAATCAGTACAGCATCATCCTTGGCTACATAGTGAGTTTGAGGCCGGCCTGGGTTACATGGACACATTCTGTCTTATAGCAGGATCCCCTGGCCCACCAGTCCAGCCCCAGTTGAGGAGCTTCAGGTCAAGGAGAGATCCTTTCTCAAAGGAGGTGGATAATGCTCCTGAGGATGACATCCAAGGTTGTCCTCTGGACTCCACATGCACACACACATTCATGTACACACACATACACATATGTATACACACACATCAAAAAGGAAGTGAAGTTGTGACTCTAATACCAAATACAAATAATAAAGCCTCGGTCAATCAAATATAATATAATCCAGTGTCTTAGTGAGCCCTAACTTGATCACTACAGCAACAGAAGCAGACTCGGCTTTTATCCAGGGCTGTGCAAGGTCAGGATGGCCAGCCCCTCCACTTTCTGTGCCTGTTATTTCTATGTATAGATTGCAGAAGCTGGAGTATATGTATGCTGAGATTTTAGACTTTTAGAGCCAACGCTGTCATGTCCTAGTCTTCTCAAGGTGAGAAATCACTGATCACAGTGTTGTAGAATATTATTTTAAGGTGTGTTACATTTGTTTATGCTCTGAAACATTGGTTTAACAATGTAAAGATGTGTTGTATTTGTTTATGTTACATTTGTTTAACTTCATGAAGCTGTGATTCTTTGCCTGTCTAAAACACCTGATGGTCTAATAAAGAACTGAATGGCCAATAGCAAAGTAGGAGAAAGGACAGAGAGTATAAATGGAAGAACTCTGAACAAAGGAAGGAGCAAGAGAAAAGAAGGTGAGAGGACTCAAGGAACAAGTCGCAGAGTAAGAAGTAAAGAAAAATTTACAGAAGTAAGAGAAAAATAAAAGCTCAGAGGTAAAAGGTAGGCGGAATAAATTTAGAAAAGCTGGCTAGAAAAAAAAAAGCTGGCTAGAAACAAGCCAAGCTAAGGTCGGGCATTCATAAGAAATAACAAGGCTCTGCATGTGATTTCTTTGGGAGTGGAGTGATGGAACCCCCCCAAAAGCCAAAGAGTAAAAAAGTTAAAAACAACAACTACATCACCAAAAGAGCTGAATTTCTCAAAACTGGAGAAAACATTAAGACTCTGAAGTCAAGTGAGGTAATGTACAACTGTATGCCCAGGTTTTAAAAGGGGAGACAAAAGGATTTCCAAGAATTGAAGGCCAACCTAATGTGGAGAGTGAGACCCATCTCAGGAAAAAAAAGGGGGACAAGAGGGAAGAAAATAAATTTGAAAATAAATTAATATGATCATCTTTTAGTCTCAAATCTTTACCTCTAGGAGACTATCTGAAATTTAGCCTGTCATATTGGAATAAACATTTTCCTCCCTTCTCAGAGAAAAGTAGACCTAAGTTACAGCAACCTTGGGACTATGCCTTGTTGGGAGACATCTTGTCCTATGACCAAATGAGACAATAACTCATGTGAGCACTGTGGACATTGTTACTGGAGTTATCATGCTCAAAACCTGGGCCTGGCAGTCCCGGTAGTCAGCACTTCCCAGCAGGCCAATTAAAGAGACAGTAGTGAAAAGCAGAGAAGGAAGAATTCATTCATTGTGGCCACATGGGAAGAGGGACAAGCAAAGAGGTCTAATGACCTTCATGACCATCTCTGGGATACTGAACTAGGGTTTAGGTTTACATAGAGGGCAAAGGGTATTCTTATCTAAGAAGTCCTGATTAATATGTTGTCGCTCCCATCATTGACCCAACATTGTTTCAACTCTGGTCTGTCTGTGTGAAATGTCTACCTGGGAGTGAAGTTCTTCCTCTGGTTGACAGCTGGGCCTCAGCCTTTCCCATTATCTAGCATAGGACTCCAGGGGAGATTTCAGTCCTTTGGTGTCCATTGGTTACATGTTTAGAGCATCTTCATCCAGGGCAGTCACAGTGTTTCAGATGCTGTGGTTATGTGGGGGCATGATGGGACCTCCGAGGTCCACTGTGCTGAGAACAATGGACATGAGCCGCATCCAGGAAGGCACATGTTCATCTTTACACAGTCTCCCTCTTGTGTCACCAACTGCCAGGACTATTTCCTGAAGCAGATGAAGGTAGGGTTCCTGCTAATAACGACAGAGCTGAGGGAGGCCCTTAAGTTAGGGTCAGTGGGCATCATGAAAGCTCAGGACCAGAACACAGCCAGCCTGAATCGGAGTTTCCTTCAAGTGTTAGGCAGTACAAGGCAAAGCGTGTACAAAAATGTAAATAAAAGGAAACTACAACAAATGCATCACTGGTAAGCCAGGGGGGCTCATGCCTGTAACTCCAGCACTTGGGATACTGAAGCAGAGTTTGTCATGGGTTTTGAGATCCAGCCTGGGCTACAGAGTAGGTTGCGGTCTATCCAAGGTTATGGTGTAGGATCCTGAAACATACGAACAAACAGATAGATAAATAAATGCCATTTTTCATGTTCCTAATATGTGTAGTTAGTATGTCTGATGAACAAAGCAAACAGAAATATTAAGTCAAGTGACCTTTTATAAGTTTATGCTTGCATTTGTAAAGTGGGAAAGTACACTCACTCTAAGGTTCAGCTATTCTTAAAACTGAGAATGGGCGAAGGTTGAGGAACTTGGAGAGGTGCACTATGAGGGGCGCCTTCTGCACAGCTGCCTCAGGGCCCTGAGTGTGGCGTGGCTACATTGGATGTCCAATCAAATCCTGGACTGTAGAGGAACGCAGAGATTCCAGATAACAAAAAGGGTGCCTTCGAAGAGTTGCCAAGAATCGGACTCCATCCAGATCGCATTTCTCAAAGGCATAGAGGGCCCTTTGTATGAACTTGGAAGGGGCAGGGCAGGTGGCAGAGCTGGATGACAGAAGGCTAAGACCTGGAGAGGAAGGCTTCCTCGTGAGTCTAAGCCGGCAGTAAAAAGCAGGTGGATGGGAGAGGATGGCAGAGGATGGCAGAGGATGGGACAGGAAGCAGCAGGGAAACACAATTCTCACCCACTTCAAAGATTTTGGAGCAACATTTCGGCTGCTACTAAAACTTCACAATAACACATTTTAGAATAGGCAGGGCAGAGATTATTACAAGTATCTGTAGAGGAGGAGACTGAAGGCCAAATCCTTCCTGACTCATGGCCTAAAGCTTTCTCTTTGATAGCTTGCCACTAGGAATGTGTGCCCCTTGTTTTGTTCCACCTCTTAAGGAAGTCTTTCCTGGGGGCCAGAGTGAGGGGCAAAGCCAAAATGCTTAGCACCAATAGCCTGGCTTCATATTTTAAAAATCTGACCTTTTTTGTTGTTGTTTGGTGAAGTTCGAAGGGACAGAACAATTTTTAGTCATCTTGAGGCAGAATAAAAATGATGGGAAGATTAAGGGGGTGTGAGAAGAGGAAGAAACCCTTTACCTTGAGATCCAGTTTGCCCTTTCTGCTGCCTGAAAGTCAAGAAATCTTATCACAATGAATCAATCCAAAATCGCCTGCAGAAGTAACATGTGTTTTTCTAAAAACGTCCCAAACAAAGATGTTATAAAACAGAAGAGTTATGATTTAAGGCCAGAACGTTTGTAACTCTGGTCTACTGTGCTAGCACTCCTCATACAGCCCTAAATATGAACAGTAGTCTCACAAAACAGCCTCTAGTTTCAGTTTTTAAAGAGGAGATGGGATTCCTTAAGAAAAACATGGGGCTGGAAAGATGGCTCACCAGTTAAAAGCACTGACGGCTCTTCTATAGATTTTATTCCTAGCACCCATATGGTGGATCCAAATGCCCTCTTCTGCCTTCTGTAGGCACTAGGCATGCATGTAGCGCACTTACATATATTCAGACAAAACATTCATACACACAACATACAGGAAGGAAGGAAGGAAGGAAGGAAGGAAGGAAGGAAGGAAGGAAGGAAGGAAGGAAGGAAGACTGACTAGTTGTATTGGTTAGTTTTATGTCAACTTGACACAGCTAGAGTCATCAGAGAGAAGAGAACAATTGAGAAATTGCCTGCATAGATTAGGCTATAGGCAAGCCAGTAGTGCATTTTCTTAATTAGTGATTGATGGGGGAGGGCCCGGCCCAGCCCATTGTCGGTGGTGCCATCCCTGGGCTGGTGGTTCTGGGTTCCATTAGAAAACAGATTGAGCAAGCCATGAGGAGCAAGCCAGTAAGCAGCACTCCTCCATGGCCTCTGTATCACCTCCTGTCTCCAGGTTCCTACCCTCTTTGTGTTCCTATTCTGACTTCCTTTGATGATGAACTGTGACCTGGAAGCATAAGCCAAATAAATCCTTTCCTCTCCAAGTTGCTTTGGTTACATCAATATTAACCCCGACTAAGACAATAGGACTGGGGATGTATAATAGCCCAGCTTGTAGACACTTGATTAGTATGCAGGAAGTCCTGGCTTTAATTCTCAACATCACCGAACACCATGTATGATGGCAAGCATCTATATCAACCCTGAGGTGAAGTCAGAAAATCAGATGTTAGAGGCCATCATCTGCAAATCAATTAGAGGCCAGCCTGGGATACATAAAACCTTGCATTTAAGAAATAAAACAAAACAAAATAACAAACAAAACAGTAGTGTATGCCTTTAATCCCAGCACTTGGGAAGTAGAGGCAGGAGGATCTCTGTGAGTTTAGGCCAGCTTGGACATACAAAGTTAGTTCCAGGACAACCAGGGATAATAGAGAAACTCTGTCTCAAAAAACCAAACCAACCAACCAAACTACAACCACAAAAACAAACAAACTAGGGATGGCAAGATTATCAGCGGCCAGCAGAGTCCAGCTCTACTGACTCCCTGTCAAGGTTCAGGTCGGTGGCCTCAGCACAGCAATGGACTTAGAAAAGCTCTAGTCTAAGAAGTAACTGAGTGAGCACTCACACATACTGTTACAATCACGTTCTTTATCCTTCTTTCGCTGTTCTTCTCCTGTTCTGTAAAGTTTCCAGTTTGTATACACATGCAAAACAAAGGCAGTTCTCTGAGCCATGACGTCCCTTTATTTTTGAAAGTCCCAAATGTAATCTATATAAAAGACTCCTTACATGACTGCATGTCCTGTCAATTGGAAGGTAGTTGCAGGGAGGTGGCTCCTAATATAGCTCAGGGAACAGAATGGAGATATGTGGGAACCAAGATTTCTGGCTACATGACTAGATTCTCTCACTGGAGGTCTTACGGGGTGGGCAAAGTCATCCAGTAAACAAAAGAATAAGGCAGGCTTTTAAATATCCACAGTCCTTGTAGGCCAAATAGATCCAATTATAAAGCAAGTCCCAGCATATATTCTATATCTAAAAACTATATAGCTAAGCCTGACCACCCACAGATATATGTGCCCACAAAATTGAGATGCAACCATGAGACTACATATAAACATCACATAAGATTACACACTACAGTGCAGATTTTGGGGAGACACCAAGCTGCTTCAGCAAAAGTGAGCAACAGCTTTCAGAGTCGATGGCCCTGCAGACTTTGTCTGGGCAGGATTAATGCCCCATCAGATAGATTAACCATGCCTCTGGTGGGCTGACATCTGAACACTGGTTGCCACCTGCTTCTCATGGCCACTGACACAAGGTAACTCCAGTTGTAAAGGTGTTAGCCTCACAAACATGATGATTTATGTTTAATCTCTGGCGCCCATATAAGGTAGAAGACAACTAGCCACACACAGCTGTTCCGTGACCTCCTCATGCACGCTCACACACCATACACAAAATACTAAATTAAAATTTAAGTCTTTACAAACTAAACCAGTGTGTGTATTTTTTACTTTTAAACATTACTTAAATTCTGAGCTTCACTTAATCTTGCTGTAAATTACAGGCTTTGAGGACTAGCTTAGAAAACCACAACAGAACGTACAGCTATGTTTTGGGTCTGTGCTCTGCCCTTCCCTTCATGCCTCTTTGTCTAAATACCTGATATACTGACTGTTTTGTTCTCTCTGGTCCTGAGTTCTTTTCTAAGGCATAGTTAAGGATCTGGCTTTACCTGAGCAGGAGCAGGGGTCCCTATGGGGGAAGAGAACTCCTCAGGCTGCCAGTGCCTGTGTCTCCAGGCTGAGCCACATTGACAATCTGAATCAATGCTTTTCTAACTTTAGTTTGCATGCAAACCTTGTGAACATGTTGTGGGAAAGTAGGTTGTGATTCATTGGCATGAGTTACCCCAACCACTTGGAGGGGGGAGGTCCAGCCTCTCAGGTTCCAGACAGAAAGGTGTCCACCTTCATCTCACCTTCACCTGTCAGAACATGTGCCTACCCACGTGGCTCCTCTATCAGAAGAGCAAGGGTGAGGAGAAGAGAGAGGAGAGAGGAGGAGAGTGAAAGCAGCTCTGTGATTGGCTGTGCATCTCCAGACTGGCTCCTGCTGGGGATACTCAAAAGGGATCACAGCTCCTGAGGTTTGAGACTCACCCAGTGTTCCTTGTACAGTCATGGCCCCGCAGTTCTGGGCCTCCTGTCTTTTCACACTGTTTCTAGCTGCCTTGGCTCAGGAGTCTCTGATTCCTCAAAAAGCAAAGGTAAGCAACTCCTCTGACCCGGCCAGGGATCTAAACTGATTCCAACATCTGATAAGTAATGCAGCTACCAAGAGATTCAGGAGCCTATCCTGCTCTTGAAGGGAGAGAGCTGCCTGACAGCCTTTCTCTGCAGACTTCTGCCTCTGAGGCTCTCTGCCACCGCACCTGGCCTGCCTCTTTTCACCATCTTCTAGTGTGTTTTCCGTGCATCTTCTCCGCTTCTCTGCATTTTGTGGATCTTTGAACTACCCCCCTTCCCCAGCCCCCTCTGCCACTCCTCCTTAATGGCTGCTTGACAATCCGAATCTGCTCTATCCCATGCTGATCTGTACTTTGGAGCAGCCCCTTGGGTTCTGGGAAATGAGTGGTTAAGTAGCAAGTGAATTGGGAGGGAGACTGATTGTTCTCAAACCAATTGGACAAACAGAGAGAGAGAGAGAGAGAGAGAGAGAGAGAGACAGACAGACAGACAGAGCTGGACTGGGCTCCAGGGCTCTGGGGTTAGGGAAAGGGGGACTTTTCTTCAGTGACTATTAAGACACAGATGGGGGGAGGCGAAGAGAGAGCTCAGCTCAGTGTAAGGATTCTCAGGTCTTGGTGCTGCTCCAGGGAACGGATCACACTGTGGGACAGTAGCCAAAAATCCTCACAAGGAGTCAGAAAGAGGTACTAGTATCCAAAAGTGTTCACATGGGGAGTCAGTGTCCATCCCTGTTTTAAAAAATGTCTCTTAGGAGACAGAATAGGGCTAGTGGGGAATGACTTAAGAAACCAATATATTTTAACTTTAATATCAGAGAAACTCGTTGAAAACCTCAACCTCACTTATGGCTTTCAGCTACTTATATATCTTTTGTCAGCTCCCACTCCCTTCTGTAAAAGGCGAGGAACAATCTCATCACAGAGCACAATAATTCCCAGACCTTAGCTAAGGAGAATCCACTGGTGACTGGGTCCCATTGCTAGAGCTTTTGATCCAGTATCTTCTTGGGAGCCCAAACATTTCTAAAATGCTCTCATGAGGCTTATATAAGTCCTTAACTCTGACCTTTGAGCTTTGACCTCTGTTATTGGGGATGTGGAAGGTAAGGAGGCATGAAAAATTCTGATTGGCGGCTGAAAAGTCACAGGTTACCTACTATCAAGTGAGGTCATAGCCCACTGGAGAGGGCACCCTCTAGAGGCACCCAGGTCTGTGCTCACCACCAATGCCTGCTTGGGTGTGGAGTTCCTCAAACAGAAATTCTTCAGTTCTTACAATTTTAAGTTACAGGGTGAAAAAAAATCTTCAAGTGTTTTGAAAATGCTGGCAGGTGTGGAGGATTACCGCTCACTAGGCCATACCGCCACAGTTGCGTGTGTTCTATTGCAGGTGGACTGCAACAAGGGGGTGAATGGCACCATCTATGAGTACGGAGCCAAGACCCTGAATGGTGGGGAGTATGTTCAGTTCCAGCAGTATGCAGGGAAGCTCGTCCTCTTTGTCAACGTGGCATCCTTCTGCGGCCTGACAGCCACTTACCCTGGTAAGAACTCAAATTGCAATTCTCTCTCAGAACCAGCTTGTCACATCATTGTATCGTGACTGGAGAAGGTTTCCCTGTGCTGCTGGGATTGAGGAATGAATAAGCCCACTGACTCTATTCCCCTACATCTTCCCATGCTGCTGCTTTTCATGCCAGATCTATCTCCACTAAGCACTAAGGTTTTCCCCAGGATATGCTGGACGACCAGTAAGAATGCATCTGTGGCTGCACAAGCCAGAGTTGTTGCCCATATGCCAAAGGGAAACATGGAGGCTTCTCAGAAAGGGACAGAAAACATTCAGGCCATCTGAGCTGGCGTCAAGTAGTGTGGGGAAAGATTCAAGGAACTGGATTTTGCTGTGGATTAGAGGCTGTCAGGAAATGAAGAAGGGACAATTATGAGATTGGTTATCTTAAGAAATCGTATCTATATGGTGAGAGAAACAGACAGGCTGAGACTGTAACTGGTAAAGCAGTTGCAATCATTTATATTGGCAGGGTGGCAAGTGGTCATTTTGTGGTTTAAACTATGTGTGTGTGTTTAGACATGATTGGGGAGCATTCTTGATTGGTCATGACTTGCATATGGTGATGTTGATGTTCTGAAGAGTTGACAGAACACAAAATCCTCCCTGTGACTCCCAGGCCAGAACCTAGAATAGAGGAGATTGGTTTGCATTAAATGGAATAAAATGGGGAGTCAGAATACAGATTATGTGCTAGAGATGTGGCTCAGTTGGCAGAATGCTTATCTAATATACACAAAGTCCTAGAATTGGTCCTCAGCATCACATTACATAGTGGGACGAACCTGACATTTTAACACTTGTGAGCAGGAGGCAGGAGGATCTGGAGTTCAAAGTCATTCTCAACCATTGAATTACTTCTTAAGACCCTGCATCAAAATAAAAACAAATATCATGAGGCTAGGGTGACGTCTCAGTGCATAAAGTGCTTGCTGAACATGCACGAAGACCTGTATTCAGTTCCCTAGAACCTACAAGAATCCAAACGTGGTAGAGGCACAAGCCTGTAACCCTAGAACTGAAAGATAAGAGGAGAGGAGGCAGGTGGATTTCTCAGGCTGACTGGCCAGCCAGTCTAGGTAAGTGACCTCTGCTCAGAAAGAGATGATCTCAAAAAATACAGTGTATGTCATGTCTTAAATCATAAAGTGGGAAAACAGAAGATGGGGATCAATGGAGGAAAACACCAAACATCTACCCCAGTTCCACCCCTTTCTTTCTCTCTCTCTCTCTCTCTCTCTCTCTCTCTCTCTCTCTCTCTCTCTCTCTCTCTCTCTCTCTCTCTCTCTCACACACACACACACACACACACACACACACACATCACCACCACCACCACCACCATCATCACCACCACTACTGCTGCCACCACCAGGAAATAAGACTGGTCTTTTATTTTCCAGAGGCATCCCCAATGACAGAAGGAGTTTTTTTATCCGAGCCTCTGTAACTGGCATGAAGGCTGCTTGAAGCAAGTGATACATATGGGAGAATGCTCCATCTCCCTATTGTGTCCATCATAGAAGAATTTTATATTTTTGTTAATCCAGATAAAGTCATGCTGGGCAGTGGTAGTGTGGGCCTTTAATCCCAGCACTCGGGAGGCAGAGGCAGGCAAATCTTTGTGAGTTTGAGGCCAGCCTGGTCTACAGAGTGAGTTCCAGGATAGGATCTAAAGCTACATAGAGAAACCCTGTCTCAAACAAACAAACAAAAAACAGTTAAGGTCATATAAATTTCTACATGAATTGTACAAATGTTAAATATATAATTTGTGACATGCTAAGAACATTATTATTTTAAGAATATCCATGATAAACTGGGCAGTGGTGGCGCACGCCTTTAATCCCAGCACTCGGGAGGCAGAGGCAGGTGAATCTTTGTGAGTTTGAGGCCAGCCTGGTCTACAAGAGCTAGTTCCAGGACAGGCTCCAAAGCAACAGAGAAACCCTGTCTCAAACAAACAAACAAACAAACAAGAATATCCACGATAAATCTGAAAGGTTTGTTGAATCAAATGCTACAGATAAATGAACCAAACTAATACAGAAATAAGTTTTTACAAATTCCATATGTTGACATTGCTACCTGCTTGACTATTCAAAAATATCAGGTGCTATTCAAAAAATAATTTTTGAGATAGGATCTCACTTTTTCAGATTCATGATTCTTCTTTCTCTGCCCCCCAAATGTTGGATTATACTTGCGAGCAATGCTGTTACACTCTATCAATTTGTTTTAATGCAACTAAAATAATTACAAATTTCAGAATTTTCCACTTCCTAAATAAAATTGCAATGTCTCCTCTAGGACATGTGTCATCAGATTTTGGTATTTTGAAGTTACTCAGAGAAGGGTGCTTGAGTTAGCCATGGCTATGTTACAGTACCACTTCCTCAGACAGATGTATACTAGTATAGCCTGGGAGGTTGAGGCAAGAGAATCAGGAGTTCAAGGTCATTACTGGTTACACATTCTGTTGGAGGCCAGCAAGGCTATGTGAAGCTCTGTCTTGAGGAAATTAAAAAAAAAAAAAGACTAAAATACCACATGATACAAATCACAGCCAAACAACTGGCTCAGATTTCAAGAGAAGCTAAAGACTTATTTCAATTTAGTGGTGAAATTAGAGGGGTTTTGTTCTTGTCTTTTGTTTTTAAATTTCATTTTCTGTTTATGGCTGTTTTGCCTGTATGTATGCATTTATGTATGTATCTATGTGTATGGGAACTGGTGTAGGGGGTCCTTCTGTTTGTGTGTTGCTTTCATTGGCTGATGAATAAAGAAACTGCTTTGGGCCTGATAGGGCAGAACTTAGGTAGGCAGAGAAGACAGAACTGAATGCTGGGAAGACGAGCAGAGTAGGAGAAGCCATGGATCCTCCTGCATGAGATGGATGCTGGTTGGAAACTTACCGGTAAGCCACTGGCACGTGGCAATACACAGATTACTAGAAATGGGCTAAATCAATATGTGAGAGTTAGCCAATAAAAAGTTAGAGCTAATGGGCCAAGCAGTAATTTAATTAATACAGTTTCTATGTGGTTATTTTGGGTGTAAGCTAGCCAGGCAGCCGGGACAGAACAAGGGCCTGCTCTCCATGCAACAGGGAACCATATGTATGTGAACATATGCATGCAGTGCCCATAGTGCCATGCAGAGGTCAGAAGAGATAGGGAATCCTCTGGAACTGGAGTTGCAAATAGTTGTGAGATGCAGTGTAAGTACTGGGAACCGAACCTGAGTCCTCTGGAAGAGCAGTCAGTGCTCTTACCACTATATTCTTATCTTCTTATGTGGAGTCCACTTTAAGGAAAACCTGAAAAGCTATGCATTAAATTTTTAGGAAAGCACAAGAATCTAAATTTAAGAGCCCCAAATAAGTTTAGTATCAGTTAAAAAATGTGGATTTTTTTTCCTTCAAAAAGTTGAAAATATGGTAGATTTGGGAAGTTGTTATAATTTAATTCTAGGGGTAAGAGAATGGTAGAGTACTTGACTAGCATTTGGGTAGGTCTGAGGGAATTTTTTAAATTTAATTTTGGTACATATGTTGAATATATAATACTTCACAGCATTCAGAAGATACAAAAGGGTTTAATAGGCATAGTGCCCCAATTCCCTTCACTATAAGTGACTTGTCATAGTTTATAGTATATATTTCCTGAAATCAGTCTCTCTCTTGTGTGTGTGAGCGCACACACGTGTGTGTGTGTGTGTGAGTGAGATAGGAATACATATGCACAAGTTATTTTTCACCTGCTCTTTTGCACAATGAAATACCTTGGATGTTATTCCTTATCAGTGCCTGCTATTTCCCCACTTTTCTGTTTGTTTGAGACAAAGTTTCCAGTAGACAAGCTTGGTCTCGAACTTCTGATCCTCCTGATCCATCTCCCAAACATTGGGATTACAGGCATCAACCACTGTGCCTTGTTACTTCACTCATTTTGAATTAAACTACTTCATGAGAATCTGGGAGAACTCCTCCAATTTTACTCTCAATGAAAGAGTTGAAAGGGACTAAAGTTGAGGTCCACTGAGTTTCTGCTGCAAAGAGGAAGCTGAAGAAGAGACAGGTGAATGTAGGCAGCAAATGAAGTAATGGGTAAGACTGTATAAAACATGTTTTTGCAGGGGCTGGAGGGGTAGCTCAGCTGGCTGAGTGCTTGCCTAGCCTGTGTGAAACCCTAGGCTCAAGCCCAGTAACACATAACCAAGGATGGTGATGCAGGTTGCTAATCCCTGCACTGGGAAGGGGAAGGTGGAGGTGGGAGGGTCAGAAGTTCAAGGTCATCCTTGGCTCCACAGTGAGCTGGAAGCTGTCTCAAACTAAATTTGAAATTCTGTCTCAAAATAAATTGTATATTAAATTTATTAAATATATATTTCACATAAAATATACAAGAAACATATTAAAACTCAATGCTCTCCTCTAGGCAGAGGTTCTCAGGGGAGACGCCAGCAAGCAGTGCTGAGCCTAGTTGAGCTTAGTGGCTGGTTCTGAGGAGTAACTCCAAACTGAAAAGGATTGAAGACAGAGCAGGGGCACAAGTCTGAGCAGACACGTAAGAGACTCTTGGTGTATGAAGAACAGTTCACACTGTAGCCTGGATCCTATGGAGGTGGAAATGGTGTTAGTTAATTGGCATTGAGATCAGAAAATACTTTGTAGCCAGGTTTGGATTTTTCTCTCTTTTTTAAGGCAGTGTCTAACTATGCAGACTTGGTTGGCCTGGAACTCACTATATGGATCAGACTGACCAATGACTTATGGCCATCCCCCTGCCTCCATCTCCCCAGTGCTGAGATTATAGATGAGCACTGCAGCCAGACTCTGATTTTCTGATTCTTCTGTTACTTCTGACATGCAATAGCAAAGAGTGCTTCTGGAGAGTGACTGTAGTGTCAGAGGTTGTCATCAAGAAACATGGTGGAAGGACAGGAGAGCTCCCATTTTGTTTGCCTTTCCCTTATAAAACATCTGGTCAACCTATCCACCCAAGCTAATGATGACAATGCACTTTGAGTCTAACCTCCTTTCAGAATCAAGCAGGTTTTCTCGTAAGTCTAATCAGTTCATGTCTATTTGCTTAAAATAAACTCTCTGTATGCACAGTGAAGAGCAGTGAGATTTAGGGAACCCTGTGCCTCAAAATCAGCAGCCATTGAGAAAGTTCCCAGAGACCTGGGTTATAGCTGTTTGCTCTGCCTATTATTCAGTGTCTGTAGCTTATCACAGTCTCCAATGTATTCACGTGATGAGAGGGTGAACCTTGTGGTCCTTTGAGTCTTGTTCAGGGAGAGTCTGTCCATGCCACTCACCCTCTGCTTACAGAACTGAACAAACTGCAGGAGGAGCTGGAACACTTCAATGTCATCGTTTTGGGCTTTCCTTGCAACCAGTTTGGAAAACAAGAACCTGGAAAAAACTCAGAGATCCTCCTTGGACTCAAGTGAGTACTATGTGGGGCCCTAGGGATGCCCTTTCCACATCTGCCTAGATACCTTCCCATTCCAGAATCTTCTAACTAGGTAGGTGATGGAACAATGGGTTGAAGAATGTCATCATGATGCCTTGAATTCCATTTAGCCCTCAGGAAATGCCCAAGTACTCTCTCCACACTTGGCTTCTTTGAGGGTGAGAACAGGGAAGATCTAAGGAAGAAACATTCAGGGGAAAGGAGGACACATAGGAAATGGAGATGGGCCAGGAAATCTGGGGTCAAAGTATCCCCTCCCCAGTGTCTTGGAATTCTCTGATTCTATGAAGCCTCCTACTTGGAATCTTGATCCCAGAGACCCTTCTTCCTCCCCTCTCTTTCTACAGCCCTTTCCATCCCTTTGTGAGGACAATTGGTGACCAGTCCTAACCTTCCTTGATTTAATTTGGATTCTCTTGAGAACACCTTGTTTCACTGCAGATATGTGCGTCCAGGCGGTGGCTATGTCCCCAATTTCCAGCTCTTTGAGAAAGGGGATGTGAATGGAGAAAACGAACAAAAGATTTTTTCTTTCCTAAAGGTGAGTAAGCAAACATGGCATGAATCAATCAGCTAGGATGCTCCACATGGCATGAATCAATCAGCTAGGATGCTCCGGAAGCAATGGGGCTGGTGTCTACAACGGGATGGGACTCCTCAAGGAGTCTATTCACAGTCATGAGGCCTTGCCTTCAAGCAGAGGAAATATACATGGTAGCTCTGATGTGAATTAATCTCCCCTGCTGAACACTAATGATTTGTTTATTCTATAATCATTAATCAAATCCCTACTTTGTTCAAGAAACTGAGATACACGTTAACAGTTATTAGTAGATTAGTGTCTTATCCAAAGGAACTATTATAAAGTCAGGAGATGACATAGACATGGATAAAAGAGAGTACCAAGAGAGAAGAGTCACAGAGTATTATAACTGCAGAACAGCAGGTAAGAAGGACCTTCCCAACAAGGATCATTTAGTCGCTTGTCCCCAGAGGGTGGTCTGCAGAACAAAGCTGTCCCTATGGATACTTTCACTCATCCACAGCAACTGAAACAAAAAATCTACTTATTAAATATAAAAGACAATTATTTATTCCAATAATATGTTATGGATAGGTTATACCACATAACAGAAGATGACCGTGACAAAACATGGTGGCTCATGCCTATAATGCCAGTACTCAGGATGCAGAGGCAGGGGGATGGCTGTGAATTCAGGGCAACTTAGTCCAAATAGTCCAGGGAAGTCAGCTACATAACAAGGCCCTCTTTTAAAACAAACAGTGATATTATTCATACACAGCTTATTAATAATTAAAAGTCCTATCTGATGTGGTGACTCATGCCTGAAATCCCAGTGCTTGGGAAACTGAGTTCATAGTCAACTTGGGTTACACACTGAGGTTCAGACCAACTTGGGTTCTTGAGTGAAACTAACTAATTAAAAAATAAATAGTATGGAGCTGGAGGGACGGCTCAGCAGTTGAGAACATACACTGATCTTCCTGATTGGTTCCCAGAACCCACATCTATGCAGATTACAACCACTTGTTCAGCTAGGGATCCAACACCCTGTTCTGAATTTTGCAGGACTTGTACTCACAGGTGTACATACCCACTTGAGATACATACATATATACATACAATTTAAAAATAAGATAAATCTAAAGAAAAGGAAAGGGAAGTAAATAAAATATCTTAAGATTTAGATTTATAGTTACAGCAGATTTTTAATTTCCTTCTTGTCAAAACAGCTATTGAGCATTTCTGGCATATGAAGTCCCAAAGTCTGGGAGCTACTGCTATAAAGCCAACTCATTATCACCTATGGGAGATGAAACCATAGAAATCATGACTTGCTGAAAGAAACAGATTCTTTTATTTTTTTGAGACAGGCTTTCTCTGTGTAGCCCTGGCTGTTCTGGAACTCACTCTGTAGACCAGACTGGCCTTGTACTCAGAGGTCCGCCTGCCTCTGCCTCCTGAGTGCTAGGATTAAAGGTATGCACCATCGTGCATGGCTGAAGGTTTTATTTTACTCATGACTAAAATTCATGAGACTAGAGGAGAGACAGGAAAGTGAAGTGCTTTTCACTGACTGCCACACTTTCCACCCTGGTTAGAACGGCCTTGGTGTGCTGGTAGTAGTATACTGCTAGGTCTGGGAGGAGCTGGAAGCATGTGGAGCTTAAAACATTAAGATTTACAGCAGCAGAGAGGAGACTGGACTACACAGAAGCGGAAACAAGATCATCTTTTCATCTTTCCATTTTTCATATCTCTGCTCTAGAACTCCTGTCCTCCCACCTCTGAACTTTTGGGCTCTTCAGAATATCTCTTCTGGAATCCCATGAAGGTCCATGACATCCGCTGGAACTTCGAGAAGTTCCTGGTGGGGTCCGATGGAGTGCCTGTCATGCGCTGGTTCCACCATACCCCTGTCAGCGCTGTCCAATCAGACATCATGGAGTACCTAAACCAAACCCAGACCCACTAGGATATGCCTTACAAATAATGTCTTTGCTCCACTCCTTCACCAGCCTCCGTATGACCAAAGCATGCAACACTGCCTAGGTCCCTCCTAATGCTTGTGTGAACAGCTCTGTATGAATGTATACAGAAGTGTAGTTCTGGTAGGCATGCACATGCATTGAAAATTAAGTAAAAGAAAATCTATTTACCCAAATATCAGGCTTGCTATATCAAGTTTTCCTAAACTATCCCAAAAGGAAGTCATATTTTAGAGTTGATGATCTAGACAATCCTATCCACCTAAAAAAGCAACCCCGCAAGGATCCTAATCTAGCACTCACTGTCCCAGTGAGTTAAAGCAAGTGGAAATGGGTAGCAAGATCTTCTGGCCTCCCTTCCCAGCCTCCTCTCCTCCCAAGCTAGGGATGCTTTGTCAAGCTCTTCTTCTGTCTAGCTCTCTTGGTGGTGATCTTGCAGTTTTCTTAGGGGATTCTGAAGGCTGAGAGCGGAAACCTCACCTGGCATGAAGGAAGGGTCATCTCCATTCTGGTAGGCCCCAGGGCCCCTCCAGATGATACCTGACCAGAACCTTCCAGGGTGCCTTCCTGTTAGTGCATTCAGGTCCTGGCTCCTGGCCACGGATGTCGTTCACACCAAATGATGTGCTTTGCTCTCACCCTGACTCTTCACATCTTTAAATTTGTTCCTGTGACCGCTGTCTCAAGATAATGATCAATAAATAAAGACCCCGCAGCAGTGGACTCTGAGTGATGTTTCTCAGCCCCTATTATGTGCTTTCTTGACCTCGCCACTTACATCTCCAACATTCTGGTATTCTCAGAAGTGTTCTAGACTCTTCCTTGGATCTACTAAAAGCATCAGGTGTTGCTGTAGACACATTGCTCCTCAGACCTAAAGCACAGACCTACATCTGTAGCCCAGGCTGGTCTTGAGTTTCCAATCCTCCTGTCTCAGCCTTTCAAATAGCTAGGAACACAGGTTCTACAGTCACGCCCAGCTCATAGACTTTCTGAAGACAGACCTCTCTGTGCCTCCTGTTCTGATCATCAGCTCAGCCCTCCACGCCCCGACAAGAGGACTTCTTGCTTCTGAAAGCATCTCTTTCTCTCTTCTTCTCCCGTCTCCCTTCCCTCCTCCCTCATTTCTGTTTATAAAATTGATTCATACTTACATTTAAAATCTGAAAGCACATAAACAGAACAAAATGTCAAAAAGCAACAAAACCTGATCTTTATCAGAGGTGCAAAAGCCCTACAGAAAGCCCCACTGTTAGTGGTCAGCTAACTAACATACTCTGTTCTATTCACAAGGAAAACCGAAGCAGGAAAAGTAGCTTTTCTGGTGTCTGTAGTTAGTTCTGGCCCTTGAGTGTCACAGGGATTATGGTCTAGTGTCAGGCTCCAGGGCTTGTCTAGAAGACTACAGGCTTATGGCGATGGGTTCCACAGTGCAGAGACTTACTGCTCCCAGGGTGTAGGGCGGGGCTTATTACTCTATGACTTGCTTGCCATTAATTGTAATCCTCTGCTCTTATCAGGAGCTGGTGGTGGCTGTAGCCAGTACCAGCCAGTTCTGCAGCTCCCAAGGCTTGGGTTATTGGGATCCCGGAGCTAGTGTTCCAGCTTTCGAGCCATGGCTGGGCAGGCCCCCTTGGTTCTTACAGCAGCTAACATTACAGCATCTGGGATTAGGCATTTGGGACACTTGACTCTTAGGGCTTAGAGGTGTCCTGAAAAATCTTCTAGCAACCAGGAACTTGGGCTTGTCACAGCCCATATGCTCTGTGCCTGAGAATCTCTGAGGTCTCAAGTCCACTGCTGCTCTGGAGAACACAAATGCTCTGCCTCTGATCAAGGGAAAATAAACACTGTTCTGAGGAACCTATATTAGTTTTTTTCTTACCTGTGTGGCCAAATACAAAAGCCACATAAGGGAGGGAGGACTTGCTTTGGTTCATAGTTGATGATGAATCCGACAGCTTGTGATGTTTCTCTGGCAGCAAAAGTGTGAGGTAACTGCTGAGAGCTCAGCAGGACAGGCTGTACCCCATACAACCTGCCCCGCAGTCACTTACGTCCTAAAGGTGCCACAACCTACCCCAAAGCCACCATCAGCTGAGGATCAAGTGTTGAAAGCCATGGGTCTGTGCTGGACATTTCACATCCAAATCATAACGCAACCAAAGATGAGAGAAGCGAAACAGAAATGTCCCTGCTGTACGAGATGTGAGAGTTGGTTTGTGATATGGGACCAAGTGATAATGGCCATAGTAATACTGTAAAAGTTTTTATAAAAGGAACAAAAGGGAAAAAAATCCCATTTCACTCCTCAACCAATTTCTATGACAGATCTTAGTTTTGAAGGAAAACTATGCATATTACCTAGAAAGGGTCAAACTGGTGTGTTCAAGGTGCTCTGGCGTGTTGCAGTGCTCAGAATATCAGTATAACTCTTTTACTTATCACCACAATTAAGTATTTTTGCTGGAGGAATTTTCTTAAGCCAAACTTTCCCACAACCTATCGTTTAATAGTAAGTTGCGACTGCTCACAACCTAATGGACGGTCAGCATCACAAAATGCTGACCTCACTCAGAGAACCAGGTTCTGGGACAATGACCTCACTTAGTCCCAGGAGGGACTCTAGCCAGGTTGAGCATGGCAACCATAGCTCTGGCAGGCCTTTCCTTTCTCCCCCATTCCCTCTGCTCTGCTAAAAATGGTCAGATTATATTCCTAAAGCTAGCCACCAAGGTCTATTCCCTTATTTGGCCTTTTCCTCCTCCTGAGGCAGACTACCAAGGTCCAGCTATCAAATTATTGAAGTCCAACAATCAAAAGCTCCCTTTTGGTTACCCTAATTAAGATGCTCAATCAGAATTAAACACATTATCCTAACACGGGGTTTCTCCTTTTATCTTTATAAACCTCCTATGCCCGTGTCTTTTCTGTCCAGAGGCAATCCTTTGCCTCACCCCACCTCCAATATCCCTT
This sequence comes from Ondatra zibethicus, assembly GCA_004026605.1. Lineage (NCBI taxonomy): Eukaryota > Metazoa > Chordata > Mammalia > Rodentia > Cricetidae > Ondatra > Ondatra zibethicus. Next base: position 92,700 of record PVIU01005281.1, on the reverse strand, counting down.
TTCCCTCCTTCTGCCTCCGTCCTCTGTCTCCTGTCTTTGTTTCTTATTCCAGGATCTTTGTCTCTCTGGGGCGAATGAATCTCCTTTGTGCTGAGAACTTGGTATTTGGGGGTCCTGAGCCCATACCTGTCCCTTCAGTCCCAGGACATTCCAAGTTTCCCTGATGCACTTTGCAGTCTGTGGCAGAAAGTTGCATTTGGGAGTTGTTTATTTTTAAAGCAGAGGCTTGCTATGTAAACCAGGTTGGCCTCCGACTCAAAGCAATTCTCCTGCCTCAGCCTTCCAAGTGTTGGCATTGCAGGTGTACACCACCACAGAATTTGTTATTTTTAATGAGAGCAGCTACCACCCTCCCCTCAACCCCACTCTCCCCCCCCACTCCCCCCACCCCTCCCACCCCCGCCATCCCAGCCTTTCAACTGTACATACTGGGAATCCATGTTCTACTTGATATTATAAAGTCCTTAGGGTGAAAGCCTTTTGCCGAAGGTGTTTTTGGGTAGCACTTAATTCCCACACTTCGATTTGGAACCCGTTTGCATTTTATGCGACTCTTGAAGTCCTCCCTAGCCCTGAGACGATGGGTCCTGCCTGCCCCATCCCTGTGGCCTGGCAGGTTAGTTCCTAAGGCCCCCAACCTCCCTCCCCCCCAGCCCCCACCAATCCCAGCACCCGCCAGCTTCCCAGTTTGACCACAACCCTCCACATCCACTCCCAGGAAACCAAGCGGTTTCTGGTGTGCAGTATCCAGAGTACAGGCTCCAGCCTCCCCCAACCCCTCGCTCCAGAGACTGGGTGAGAACGTCTTTACGGTCCTTGAAATCGATCTTACAAGGTTCAAAGAGGGCATACACCTGCAGACAACTGTCGCTAAAGATCGCCTTTAAACCCAGTCGCCAGTAAAACTGGCAAGCGAGAACCCTGCATATGATTTACTTTTTACAGCTCTTTGAAGAGGCCAAAGACTCGCACAGCACGCACAAGCGCTGCGCCTACACATTTATCTACTTTATCGTAGATGGCCGTTATCACTCCATAGCCGGATTTCTTTTTTTGTGAAATGGCTATCTTTGTGATAAGAGGGAAATATCTGACACTGGAAGTTTTTGTGTTCGATGCTTTCAGCTTGACTATAGAAAATGCAGCATCTCTTCACAGCTGATTCTTTTGTGACAAAAATAGGCATCACCAGATAGCAGAAGCTATTTTTTCCTCATCAAATAGAAATAAAATGGGATAGATTCACCCGTCTTTCATACCTGCTGCCACGTGGCTCCATGGCTTAGCTGGTTAAAGCGCCTGTCTCGTAAACAGGAGATCCTGGGTTCGACTCCCAGTGGGGCCTTGTGTTTTCACGTCTTTAAATTGTTAAAAAAACTACTTTAGTTACAAGATTGTAACCTGTTATGGTCCTCATACTTTTTAAAACAAGACAATTTTTAGTGACATAATTCAAATTCAAAACTTGGTAAAAGAATAATGCATGGACAGGACCTTAGTCACTTTTCATAAATTTACATTAAATCATAGTAAGATATTCAGGGGCAACCACAATTAGATGCATAGATACACATGATCCAGAACCTAAACATTTCCAGTTCAATGAGCCAATATAAAGGAAAGCTAGACTGTTTGTAGGGAGAGGCCGGGCCCTCCACCCACCCTCTCCCTTTTTATGTTGTGGGAGAGGAAGCCCAAGGCTTTCCATATGCTGGGCAGGCACCGGACCACCTAGTTATGTGGCCAGCCCTGTCTTTGGCATTTTGAAGAGGATAAAAGGAAGAACCTAAATTAAGCTTCTCAAGGAAATAACCAGAAAGCACTCCCAATGATATACTGGAAGTTAAAATTTCCTAGACCCAAGTAAGCCTAGAGCAAGGATAGCCAGAGTAAGGAAGGAGCAGATTGAAAAATTGTGCCAAAACTATAAGAGGTCGGTGCTTCTTCATCCCCCATAGTCTCATCCACTAACTCAACAAACACTAACTGTTTGTTTTTATGTGGCAAACGGAGGAAATACAGCTGTGAGTAAAGCTAACTAAAACCTCTGGGGAATCTTACGTGTCATTGTAGTAGTGACCGGTACACAAAGATGAATATACAGTAAGTCAGTATGTCAGCTACTGATAAAGTCTGGGGGAGGGAGATGAACTAAGGAAAGAATGTGGGGCATGTATGAGGTGGGGCAGGTACTTAGAGAGTATCCTGTCAAAATCACTGCCAAATGTTCTTAAAACTTTTATGTATTTTTTTTATTTGTGTGTGCATGCATGTGTGCATATGGAGGTCAGAGGAGCCATTTTCTCCTTAGCTTGTTAGTTCTAGGGACACAGAACTAACTAGTTTATGTTGACAGGCGTGGTGGCTGGTCCCCGTAGCCCTTGAGCCATCTCACTGGCCCTGTTTTAATTGTTTTTTTTTTTTTTTTACTCAATGGAAGTTGTCATAATATAACTAGTATATCACTCTCTAAGTACCATAAGTAGCAACATAAAATAATCCGAAAATTACCTTTAACTGTGCCTAGATCTCATCTCTGTCCATTTTGATGGGAACTTGAAGTAGGTCCCAGTCTTCATATTCAACCCTCATCTGCTACACCAGGTGGTTGAGGCAGGCACCTGTGGCAAATTCTGTCAGCTCTATGGGCAGCAGTGACAGGTTCATCAAGTAGAGTTGACTGGCGTTGATGGGTAAATCCCCATGGAATATCCGAAATGGATATCTGACCCGTAATCAAGTGGTCAGTTAAGTTTAGTATATGGTGAGGTCATTGTTCCCATCTTTCAAATAATTGTTTGTGACAAATGTTGGATACCTTTTCATTTTAAATGTATGAACATTCTAAGCATGTTTTGATGAGTGTGTTTCCCTCTCCCAAAAGATGTGTTGAGTCTTTAATTCCCTGTGCCTACTATCATTAATGTGACTTTATTTGGAAATAAACTCAATGCAGATGTAACTGACTTTTGTTGTTTTATTCTTTTTTGTTTTGGAATAGGGTCTCATGCCGCCCAGGCTGGCTTCTGAACCCTGATCCTGAGCATTCACCTCTGAAGTGTGGACTGCTTCACCTAGCACAAATATCTGAACCAACTTTAGAAAGCCAGCATTAACAAAGCAGGCAAACACATTTATGACACATTTCAAGTCAGTATTCTCTATAAAAAGAAAATGTTCTTTAAATTGTTAGTGAATCATTTCAGATGGTATAGGAAATGGCAACAATACATCATTAGTGAGCAGGATGCCCTTAAGTTCAGTGTTCAAAGCAAAGAAAAATTGGATTTAAAAATTATTTATTTTGCTATTTATTTATGTGTATGTGCATGCATATGTGAACACGTGTGCACACCTGCTCAGGCAGAAGAGAACCTGGGATCCTCTGGAGGTGAAGCTATAGGCAAATATGATGTGGTTCTGGGAAATGAACTGGGATCCTCTACAGCAATAGACACTCTTAATAACTAAGCCATTTCTCCAGCTCCCTAAAATCTAAATTTTAAAGAAGATTCCATTTTTAATATTATCAAAACTATAAAATACTTACTGATAAATGAAAGTATATTTATAGGACATACACAGTAAAAACAAACAAACAAAACCCCCTAAACTAGACAAACACACAAAAAAAGCAAAACCAAAAAACCCCCCAAGTCCCCCAAAACCAAAAAATTAACTGAAAAAATTTAAAGAAAATTTGAATGAGAGGACCACCATTGCCAAGATCTTGCCATGCAGTTAAAACCTGCAGCTGCTGTGTGTACATCCCTCTAATGCAACAGGTAAGGGTCCTAGTATCTTTCCAGCTAAGGGCTGATAACAGCAGCAGGGTTGGCCAAGCACACACTGAAGCAGGAAAAACAAACAGACAACCCTCACATACCCATGCTGGCACAGGAGCCAAGCATGGTGGTGCATGAATGTCATCCCAGGCAGGGTGACGGTGGGTAAAGAACAGGCTGTACAGGCAAGGTTCTCCAGACTGAGGTCTGTTTTTAAGCACCTATGTGAGGGCTTGAACAATCTGCCAAGAGAGCAGATCATGCACATCGACTTCGACAGGACACAGAGTGCTTGGTCCCCATCTAGAGGAAGAGCTCTGTCTACTGGGGCTGCCGAGGAGCCAATGTAGGCGTGGTTTGGTCGCTCACAGATCCTCTCTGTGCACTCGTCCCCCCTTACACTGCCGGACAGAAACCCAAAGTCCACATGCTTACACAAGTAGTCTACAACTCAGCTACAGCATTAGTCTAACCCTGTCATATTGGCACAAAAATTCAATAGACACCAGACACACTCAATCCAGGATCCCTGGTAGCTAGTCCTCAACTAGAAACCCAAAGTGCTTGGATAGTATCTGTTGACAGAACAAAGAATGTAACGAGTTGTCAGTCTGTCCTCCCAGGACTGAGCTATTGCAAGGTAGATCCTATTCAGTCTGCGTAGTGTCACTGACACTAACAGCTTGTCCTAGGACCCCTAGGCGAAAAGACCTTCCCAGGACATAATGTAAATGTTTCTTTGGACTTGCTAAAGCTATGTCATGACACAGGGCCATTTTGATGTCCTATAGTAGATCTTGGCCTGAAATTGTGGCATTGAAATAAACAGAAATGTATAGCAGATAGCTCCGTCTACCATCCTGGTTTTTGAGACAAGGTCTCAGCCTGTAACTTTTGCCAATCCTTCCTCAGCCTCCCGAATTACAGGGATTCCAGGTGTGCAGCGCCACACCCGCTTTAATGGGCTTTACACTTAAATCTCTTGAACTTAAACACAGCTCCTAGCAACTCAAACCGAGAGTGAGAGAAGTTTAACGGAATTCCCGATTTGTTAATTCTCTGGTGAGAGACTGTTAGATGCAGACAGGCATCCAGCAAAGGGGTCTGTGGTTCATTTTTCTCAAACTCGCCACCTTGTGGTTGACATCTGCATCTGCATACCCGGGTCAGCTGACCATGGACCAGACCCCCAAAATCCCCAGAGCCTGAGACTGAAGTTAGAGCCTGGGACGGAGGCTCTAACTTCACAAGAACAAGAGAGCATATCTGAAATATTTGAAGCCTCTACATTTGTTTCAGTTTTCTAGAGCGCCAGGAGGTAACTGAGATTTGTGATATTAGGCACACATTTAGCTTTTATTACATAACTGTAGTAGGCATATTAAAAACCATCTTGTAAACAAGAGGTACTAAAATAAAAAGAAAAAAATCTCGAAGGACTACAGTCTCGTTACGTTTATGGCATGTGTCAGTTGTCCGAATTTAGATCATCGTATGATAAAACTTCACAGGATCGGGAGACTGACTCTAGGTTTCTTAGTCAACAAAATAATTTGCCCTCTCTGAGGCTCGAACTCAGGACCTTCAGATTATGAGACTGACGCGCTGCCTACTGCGCTAAGAAGGCACTGACTACTAGCACCTTGGTCAAAACTATTGATCCTAATTTTTTCACACTTCCACACTCATTCTGAAGTCAGATTTTTTTCTTTCAACAGAAATCAAAGAAACAATGTGCTTTGTCCACCCCGCCGCCCCGAGCTGCACGAAACCACCGACAGCCGCGATGCAGCCCATCAAAACTTTGCTTCTGTGCGTCAACAGCGCTTTTTGAACGTGAACTCTTTAGATGACAGCGGAGCGTAGAAGCTGCAGGAGCCACAACCAAAATAGTTACAATTCATGTTCCCTAACCGTGTCACCAGAGTGCCCTCTACCTGTATAGGCTCCAAATTAGAGTAATAAAGATGAGATGGGATAGCTGGGAGATGGAAGGACACGGCCGGAGGGGAGGGCCGGAAGGGAAAGTAATGCACGTGGTTTTTTGTGCGTGCTAAATTACTTAAAAGCGCGACTGTATGCAGAATGGCGTAATACCTCACAGTACCGCACTGAACATTTGTCACAAATAAGTTGTCCGGGAATACTGATCAGTGACGCAAATAAGGACACTTGAACTTAGTTGTTTTGAGACAGTTTCATTCTGTAGCTCAACCTATCCTGGAACTCAGTATGTACCCCAAATACTCCGTCCTCAGCCTCCCGAGTTCTGGGATTTAAGAAATAAAGTTGTAACCAAAACTTTAAGCATGTGTTTATCGTCTCCTCTTCACTTGTGAGGAAAGCGCTAGGGAGCTTAACCCGCTTCCAATGTGTGTGGGTAAGAGGGGCGCAGATACGCACGCAGCGCTTTGGGGCGCACACTCATCGCGCAACTTTCAGGAGCTCAGCACATTCCTCCAAAGACCCGGCTGTTGATTCAGGTTTTGTCTCTGCCGCTGGCGAAGCCCACCTCCAAAGACCCGGCTGGAGCGTGAGATTTGGGGAAGGGATTCCCTGTTTTCTGAGGAAGACATAGCAATCGGCTTCCATTGAGGACACCTTTGAGTAGGCTTCAACAAGGTGTTGAAGAAGAAGGGGGGCTGTTTGTAGATCCCACTGGTAGTTGGAACATCTACAGAATAATTTATATTTAAAATAACAAAAATAGTGTCGGGGACCAGCCTCGACAAAAATACCTCTTCCCAGGGTAGAGGTGTGGGGACTTAGAAAATATTAGTAAAGAATATGAAGACGCAAATGAAACTATTTAAACGGAGAAACATAGAATAGTATCGGGAGGGAATTCCGGTGAGTACTGAAATTTGCCCGTGTTTAATTTCCAATTGCTTTAAACACCCCTGATCCCAAAAGGTAGGAGTAAGACCAAAGAAACAAAACAAAAAACTGCATTAACATGATACAAGGAAATGACCATACCAATTGAAGGTCGCAGGCTACATCCATAGTTAAACATTCTGTTGCTAGAACAAAACAAGTCACACTCACACCCTAGACCAAAACCTTCTGTAGGCCAAGCACTCCCTGGGTGGAATCCAAAGTTATCTCCATAAAAGAACTGGACCCTTAGTTGGATCCTTAGATTTTTGTTTGAGGTAGGAACGTATCTATCTACTTCTCTATTCCTGAAGTACAAGACCTGGTTATTAGCCACACCTGTTGACAATAACCTTGAGAGAGTAGAACTCTCATAAATCTAAGTGGGATCTTGATTTGAGGTAGAAACACAATAACCTGAAGTAAGTTCCAACTCTCTGACCTTTGGTCCAGGTGGAAATATGCTCACATCTTCAGACCTCCACAGAATAGTAAAACATACTTGTCTTTTTGACATCGTTAAGGTCAGTACGAGGAGTCTGCTTGTGTGGTAGGAGGGCTAAGGGGACTAACGGTGCTAGATTGAGACTCCAGTTATTTCGGGATGTGGCTCACCCCTGCCAGTCTTTGTAATCCTTGAAGCACAGTGGCTTCCAACTTTAGGTCACCTTAAAGGGATATACTACTTATTCTGCACAAGAGCTTGACAATGTTATTTCTAAAGCTGTCCCTTTTTGTCTTTAATTTTTGCAAAGGAATAAGAAAAAACAGTGGTTCATAGGTACGGAAGGGTGACAGCGCCTTTCAGTGAGCACTCACTGCTGCCGACCCTCCGCTGAGCGCTGGCCTTCTGAGCAGACTCATCACCAGAGACTGCAGTTACAACCAATCTGTATTGTCTTTGCACACACAGGCAGCAAAAGCCTACTCCCTTCCCCACATTTACACTTTCCAAATCTGTTCTACTTACTGCCTTCTCACGGCACAGTGTTGCCCTGGTTTCCAAACCAAACAGAGTTTCTTCATCCTCTGCTGTGTCTCTATGATATTCAATTCTATGGAGCTATGTTTATGTATCTCACCACGTGGACCATGTTACAAACAATTAACCCATATATCAAGTCAGGTAGCAATGTCCTGTTCCAGGCAAACCCTTATAAGGATTCAGGATGCTAAAGGGAGATAAAACAATAAGATGATCTAAGGGGAGATAAGTATTTCATACTGCCATGAAGCTCCTTAAACACAGAGAAGAAGCCACTCAATGACTTCAGGTAGTCCCTGAAACTGACCAGATTCACTAAGCCCCTCCTTCCCCAAGTATACATATCCAAGCTATAAATATTGTTGAGAGATTCTTAGAGAAGAAGCGTTGACAAGAAGAGTCTTAGATCAGCCGAGGCTTCTGGAAAAAAGTAGAGATCAGCCAAGAAGCCTGGGATGGTTCGGTTTACCTGAGTTGCCTGAGGCAGTCTCTAACCTGGTTGTGTTCCCTGTAAGTTGTACAGTAAGCTACCAGTTTCCAGCTTTCCTGGGTTGTCACCCATGCTGGGATGGGCTTTCGGTGGTGTAGCCCTGGAAATAACACCTGACCTATATTCCTAAAGAAACTGAATAAAACCCAGTGGTTCACCAAGTTGGACTTCAGTGGTATCCTTCCTTTTGTGTCAGTTCCCTGTCAGGTGAGAAGACATTAGATCACGTCTCTCCAGCAACAGTGTCACACAACAACGCATAAGTTAATATGCAATATTAGAGAACTTGCTGAAAGTACAATGGCTAAATATGTTGTAGTGATGACAACTGTTGACTCAATATTTACTAAAAGCCGGATGTTTTGTAAATGTGTGCATGTGAAGTAATATGCTTCTTCTCTCTCTCTCTCTCACCTATGGATATTACCTTACATAGAAGAAAAAGGGGAAGGAAAGAGTCTTTGCAGAAGGAAGTATCCTGATTTATGCACATGGACTTAAAGGCCATCACAAGCATCCTCATACAACAGGCATTGGGAGATTATTCAGAAACAGAAGAGAAGGCAAAGTGCTACAGAGGCAAAGAGAAGGATGCTGCTGTTGCCATGAGGGTACTGATGGTGTTGTTGCTATGAGGGGGATGATGTTGCTGTTGCCACCAGGGTGCTGATGCTGCCGTTGTCATGAGGGGGCTGATACTGTTGTTGCCATGAGGATGCTAATGCTGCTGTTGCCATGGGGGTACTGTTAGGAAAACAGGGATCTGAATGATCAAGGACAGAATTTCTGGTGCACATGGAGGGAGCTCAGCCCTGCTCCACAGAGCTTGGTCAATACATGGATTTTGTTTTTCATACCTGGCCCTCAAAACAGAAAGTAAACTTCTTGAAGGCAAGCATGTAACACCAGCACTGAGGTAGTAGGATCAGCAGAAGTTTAAAACCAACCTAGGCTAAAGAGTGAGTTCCATGTCACAGAGTGACAGCCTGTCCAAAAAGGAAAAAAAAAAGTTTCCCTTTGGTCTGCAGGACCCACATAAGGGAGCTAAGAACGCTGTATGCATATGGAACATGTAAACCCACGCAAGGACACATGCATAAATAAAAGTGGCAAAAAAAACTTTTAAAGGAAATACTTCATTTGTAGTAATTTATTATAGAAACCCTCAGAGGACTAATGTTCTCTGTTTCCCAAGCTATAGCTACAATTTTCTATTTCAGCATGGATCTACAGTTGACCCTCCCTGTAAAGGGTGATGCTGATCCTTGGTTCTTAAGTGTTTCTGTCCTTTTACATGAATTTGGTGTTCATGTTATTTGCGTAGTTTTCCTTCTCTGAAGCAGGATTTTTCTTGCTGAGATTCCTTAAACATTAATGAAACTCAATTTTTTAAAGCACAATTTAGAAATAGTTTTCCCATAGTTTATCTTGATTTTTTTTCACTTTGCTTATGTGTTTTTTGAGTGGATAGGAGTACATGATTCCTCTTCATCATCTTTTTCTTTTGAGACAGTGTCTTACTATGTATCACTGGCAGGCCTGGTATAGACCAAGCTGGCCTTTAACTCAAAGATCTACCTGCCTCTGTCTCTGAAGAACTGGGCTAAAAGGATGCTCCATCACATTCTTCAATAGACAAAATTTATATACACATATATGTATATGTACACATATGTGTGTATATACATTCTGTCTATGTATATATATTCTATCTTTTGAGATATATATTTATATCAAATTTTCTCCATTTTTGAATTTTTTATGCAAAATAATTTTCTATTGCAAAGTTTTATAAGATTTCTATCTTGGAATTTCTAATAATTATACTTATAGTTTCTCATTTGTTCCCCAGGTTTTTGTGGCAGGGATTCTTTGTGTGTAGCTCTAGTGGTTTCTCATGCTTTGACAAGTCCATCTGTGATAGCTACTCTCTTGAGATCGGTTTTCTCTGCGTACAGCCTTTGCTGTCCTGGAACTCATGATGATTACTATTAATTGCCAGCTACAAGAGTCAACTTAGAATATAAATCTCTGGGGATGACTGTCAGTTGGAAAGCCAACCTTGAATACGCAGACACTTCTGTGATTTAGGGTCCAGGACTGAATACAAAACAGACAGGTGGTTGGGTTGTAGTTCAGTTGGCAGAGGAAACAGATCTCTGAGTTCGAGGCCAACCTAGTCTACAGAGAGAGTACCAGGACAACCCCTATGTAACAAACCATATTCTGGAAAGACCAAAGATACCTGTTTATGTATATGACTGAGTATGGGACAGAGGGGTGCACGTGAGAAGATGCAGAATAATAGAGAAACCTTAGAAAGTCCTGCTGAAGGCCTTCAAAAGATCTTGTAAAGCAATGGGAGCAATTTTCTCATAAAATTATGGCATTATATTTATTCAGGTGCACCCACAATGCACCAGCCTTGTCCTTTCTTTTTTGGAGACTGGGAAAAACGAATGTCCCCAGTGTTTAAAGTATTTTCTGAATTCTGATATAGTTTGTTATTGCTACTAGATAACCCACCATTATGTTACTGTTTTGCACATAATTTTCCAGGTATTACTAAATTTTAGCAACAGTCATTTATATCTGTTTATATGCCTTTTGTCTACAGAGAAGAATTTTAGTCCTCAAGGGAATAAATAAATTAACCTCACTGGAATATGAATTTTAGCTCTGCAATTGAAGAAGCAGTCTGAGTCTCTAATGTGGTGACTTTCCTTCTAAACACACACTTGAATCGCCTAGAGAACTATTTAAAATACAGTTGCTTTGGGACACAGTCTCAGAATTTTAATTTTATTTGGTCAGTGTCCTAGCACTCTGTATTTTAGTAAGCACTTCAAGTGCTGTTGAAACAAGTGACTTTACAAAACACTGGGTTACAATAGTGAATGGGGAGATGATCTAAAATGAGGCTTGCAATAGCACAGTGTGCTGGCTCAGATGCTGCGCTAACATCACCAACATCACCGTGTGCTGATTCAGGAGATGTGCCAACAACACCGTGTGCTGACTCATGAGCTGTATCTCTCCCATCATCACATAGACAAGAGAAGTTATTTAGTGGAATTCATTCTATCCAAAAATGTTTTCATATATAATCTCTTTTAATTAATCCAATAATTCCATAAATAAGTATTACAATCAGTATTTTGTGGATGAAGACACAGGTTTAGTGATATTCATGGCAACAGAGTAAGTGGCCAAGTTCAGTTTCAAATCCAAGACTACCTCTTTTGGAAACCCGTGATCCTCTCACGGTATCTGTCTTCTATTTCTTTAGAGTCAAGAATAAGGCTTACAGCCATAAAGTAAAACAAAATGTAGTAACATAGACTAGTCTCAAACCCTAGCCTTTTCTGCCTTAAGTGTTCTAAAATAGTTTTGTTATTTATTCTTAAAAAGAGGATATGCCAGTCTAGTAAAGTATTATTTAATTATTTACTCCTGAAGGAGGAAAATAGAAAATAAAACCTCAGCTACCTATATAGGAGATTCTCTATGAAGAACAGATGGACTGAACCAGACATGGTGGCAAAGGTCTGTAATCCCAGCATGTGGGAGGCAGAAGGAAGAGAATCGAGAGTCCAAGGTTCTCTCCTACACAGTGAGGTGGAAGCCAGCCTGGGTTACACAAGACCCAATCATAAAATATAAACACAAACTAGAATGGAAGGAAGGGAGGGAGGGTGTCATAAGAAAATATAATTCTTTTCCTCTCTTAGGCTGTATCATTGCGCTTGTGCTGTGGTCGTCTGTTCGTCCTCCTGTTCTTTGGATTGAAAAGGAGCGGTGGAGAATGGAACAGGTGTGGCTGTATATTCCTGTAATCCCAGCACTTGGGAGTTAGAGGCAGATGGGTTGGAGTTACAGGTCACCCTCAGCTACACAGTCAGTTCAAGGCCAGACTCAAAACAAAAAGACAGAGGAGGGACTGTTTGACATTTAGCTCTGGGCAACTTGGTCAGGAACCATCTAATAACCTTGCAAGGACAGCCTAGGTGTTTGGGAAGGGGTGGGGTGAGAGTCTTTATCCATCTTTAGAGTTGCTGCCTTTTTTTCTGCTTTGTTCTGAGGAACAATTTACTCTGAAAACTCATGGAATGGAGATGGGTTGAAACTGTACCAACTCATGTAAGAAATAATGTTTTTAAGGCAGCTAAAAAAAGACCTAACTCTTGACTATGGCAAGCTTGAACAAATGAAATCTGAATTACTCCACACACCACTGACACAGGAAAGTCTGTGAGCTCTGATGCCTGCAAAACCTTCACTTAGTATGTGAATTCTAAAAATGTGAAAGTCTTATAAACCCTAAACAAATTATTGAATTTCTTCAAGCTTCAAGCTGTAGATGAGGACAATAATAATACCCACTGTAAGAAACTATTAGGAACCTTCATGTAAAGTGTCAAGGTTGTGTTAAATGATTATAATTGTTACTATTTTTAGTGTGTGTGTGTGTGTGTGTGTGTGTGTGTGTGTATGTGTGCGGTGTGGGAGGTCCTTCTGTCTATGTGTTGCTTTTATTGGTTAATAAATAAAGAACTGCTTTGAGCCTATGGCAGGGAAGAACAGAATTAGGCAGAGAAAACTAAACTGAATGCTGGGAGAAAGAAGGGTGGAGTCAGGGGGAAGCCATGGAGCTGCCATCGGAGTCAGACATGCCAAAACTTTGCCGGTAAGCCACTGCCACGTGGTGATACACAGATTAATGGAAATGGGTTAAATTAAGATATAAGAGTCAACCAATAAGAAGCTAGGGCCAACCAGTGATTTAAATAATACAGTTTCTGTGTGATTATTTTGGGGCTAAGCAGCTGGGAATCAACAAATGACCTCCTTGCTACATGTATGTGTGTGTGTATGTGTGTGTGTGTGTGGTTATGCATGTATATTTGGGTATCTGTAGAGGCCAGGAGAGGTCATCCCTGGAGACAGAGTTACATGTACTGTGAGTCACCCAATATGACCGCTGGGAATCAAACCCAGGTCTTCTGCAAGAGTGGAAAGCATTCTTAGCTGCCAAGCCATCTCTCAGGCCCTATCATTATTGTTATTAATACATGTGTTTGCTTTCTGAAAATTGATGAGGCAAATATCTCCCTCGACAGTAAGGTGAAATTAATGGATGGGAAAACTGATGCAATTTCTAATTGTAGCCAAAGTGGTAAACATAAAACTGATACTCCAGGGAGATTAATTTACCAACAGCAGTCTCTCAGGGATGGCTGGTACACTGAGTGAAAGATGGTATTATCTGCCACTTAGTCAGCCTTAGAGCCAGGAGAGAATATTCTCTATCAAGGAACCTGCCACATCTAGACCACTTCTCCCACTCCAGACCTGAGGCATCTGGCCCATCAACATTTCTCCTGACTAAATTTCACATCTGCTTAAAACTCTCCCAAAACCAGAGGTATGTGCTAGTCACTTTCTACAATACAATATTAAATATCCCTGGGTTTTGCTCAGTTTTGTTTGGTTTTGGGGAGAGGAATACATGACAGTTCTGAGGTACACAAGATTAGCCAGGCTAAGATACAGCTAACTGAACTTTTGCTCTACCAAAGAAATTGCTAGCACTTGCTTGTGTAAACTTCAGGAAAGAATAAGAGTTCAGGCCACGATCGAACAAATTCTTTAAAATATAACACATTAAGGTCAATTCAAGAATCAGATTGTGTGAACAATGGACAAGTCAGGAATCTCGAGGATGTTTTTGAGAAAACAGGATGTCATCCTTTTCCTCTGCTACTTTATCTGTGAAGACCTGGTCCCTGTCAACAAGTCAACAACTGTGTTATCTCCTCTGATTGGAGACAACCCCCTAACACTGCCTCTGTCTCCATATGTTCCTGGCTTTGGTGATTAAACTATTAAAACAAGCCATCCCAGCCCCAAATTTAGGGACTTTATGGTTTTTTAATTCAGAATCTGGTTAAGTTGACCCAGAGATCTCTAGGAGTCCCCAGGAGAGACACTCAAGCTGATTCTTGCCTGCCAAAGTTAAAAATCGACCTTCCAAGGAGAGTTTTGATTTAAACTATCCCATGCAGTGCTCACACCAATGCCGCTTTTCCTTTCTGGTCACTGCTTTTCTAGCCTCCTAAAACCTCAAAGTGTGGGTTTCTAGGCCTTCTGTCTCACACCCGTGCCTTGCTACTGTCCCCAGGTGCCTTCATATCCTCCCACAGCTTCCCATCTCTTGTCTTCATCATCCGTGTGTGTGTGTGTGTGTGTGTGTGTGTGTGTGTGTGTGTGTAGGTAGGTAGACCTTCGTGAGATGGAGGTCAATGCCAGCTGTCAGGAACTCACTATGCAGCCCAGGTTGCTTGCCTGTCTCCTAAGTGCAGGGATTAAAGTCATGCACCACCACGTCTGACCTTGACCTTTTAAAAATTTTATTTTTGTTTGTTTATTCATTCATTTATTTATTTAATGTGTGTGTGTGTGTGTGTGTGTGTGTGTGTGTGTGTGTGTGTGTGCGCACGCATGCATGCTTGCAGAGGACAGAAGAGGGCAGCATATCCTCCAGGGCTAAAGCTACATGCGGCTGTGAGCCACCTGATATAGGTGCTGGGTACTAAATGCAAGAGCAGAAGGACCTTTTCAACACTGAGCCATCTCTTCAAAGCCCTTCCCATCCTATATTTCAAGGTCAAATCTCTCACTGAATGTGGAACTTGCTGATTTGCCAAACTAGCTGGCCTGTAGGCTGCAGGGCCCCTCCTGTTTCTGTCTTTGCAGCATTAGGACTGCAGGCATGCACCACCATGCCCAACTTTTCCACACACGGACTTTTGATCCAAACCCAAGTCCTCCTTCTTGGCTGGGGAGCTCTATTTCTCTTCCTCTTTTAGAGATGACTTCTTTCATTCCTTCGAAAGAGAAAAAAAGATATTTTTTCTGCTGCATCCAAATACCTAGCAATCCCAATTTTCCAAATAATCATTTTTTAAAAAACAAACAAGAGTGGATTCTCAATTCAGTCTATAGCTATCATTACAGGCATCTTTTATCTTGTGGAATTACGATTTTGTTTAAGAAGTAGGTAGGTTTCTGTAGTAGTTTGAATGTAATTGGCCCCATAATCTCATAGGGAGTGGCACTATTAGGAGGTGTGGTTTTGTTGGAGTAGGTGTGACTTTTTTGGAGGAAGTGTCTCACTGTGGGGGTGGGCTCAAGTTTTTCTCAGTGTCACAGTCTCTTTCCTGTTGGTGCAAGATGTAGTACTCTCAGCTACTATTCCAGCATCATGTCTGCCTGTATGCCACAGAGGCTATGGAGTAGTTTTACTGTCCTAAGCCCTTGATATTGCAATGACGCTCACACCTCCCAGGCACTGGCAGCCACTGATGTTCTTAATGTCTCTACAATGTCACCATTTTGGGATGACAGTCTGGTGGAATCGTATAGTACATAGATTTCTCAGATTGCCTTCTCTGGTGTCTTTTCATGGTTTGAAAGCTCGGTTTTTAGTACTGAATCGTGTCCTAATATTTAAATACCATGGTTTATTAATCTACTCACGTGTTGAAGGATATTTCAGTTATTTCTAAGTATCTGCAGTTACTAGTAGAGCAGTTAAAAACATTTGTGTGCAGGTTTTCAAATGGACATAACTTTTCAGGACATTTGGGGACTAGCAAGGGGCACAATCTCTGGCTAAGTTTGATAGCTTATGCTTAGTGTAAGAATCTGCTGAACTGCTTCTAAGTGACTAAACCCATTGTGCATCTGATCAGCAGCAAATGGGAATGCCTGCAGCCCTGTGTCTGCCCTAGTATTTTTCCTTCTCTACCCTAGCACCTGGGCTTGCCTATGTTCTAGCATTTGGTGTTTTCTTTGTGTTCTAGCATGTGTTCTTTTCTGTGTTTTAGCCCTTGGTCTTATCTGTGTTCCAGCACTTGGTCTTGTCTGTGTTCTCACATTTGGTCTTGTCTGTGTTCCAGCACTTGGTCTTGTCTGTGTTTTAGCATGTGGTTTCATCTTTTGTCTGTGTCTGATAACTTGGTCTTGTCTATGTTCTAGCATTTGGTATTATTTTTGTTCTAGCATTTTGCCTTGTCTGTGCTCTAAAGTTTGCCTATTTTAAGAGTTGTATGATGTCATCTCATTGTCACAGTCTTTTTTGGTGGTAGTACTGGCGATTGAACCCATAGCTTTGCACATACTAGGCAAGGGCTGTGCCACTTGGCCACATCACCAGCCCTGAATTTTGTTTTATACCTTTTGCAGATATTTCTTTTTCTGTGTCATCTTTTCATTTTCCTGGTAGGTATTACATTTCAAGAAAGGCAAATTAATCAGACAAAGAGGAGTACCGCCTTGTCTAGAATGGGAAAGTGGGTAGTGAGTACCACAGTGCTCTCAATGCCTAGAGACACTCATTCTGATTCTTCCCCCATCAGTCCTTCCAAGAGATCCGAAGTCTATTAAACTTGTTTTCTGATACAGTTTTATCTATTGGTCAGGGATCTTAGTTATAAGTGATTCTAACAGTTTAAGCAGAAAAACAGAAAAGAAGAAGAGGAAGACATGATCAAGATGGTACCCAAGGGAGAGATTACACAGATGTGTCCTTCGGTGATGTCACCAGGGATGTTACTCAGGAGGTTGTCTGCAGTACCTTTCCTTTCCTCATCCCTTTGTATTATCATTCCACTAAATTCAAGTCCTGGGGACCAGTATCTGATTGGCTAACCCTAAATCACCTACTCCCTTTGTTGTGAGGTGAGGGCAACACAGTGCCCACCTTCCACAAGTCTCTTTTGTCAGGCAGAAGAAATGTTTAAGCAAAACAAAAAGTTGTCCTTTTCTTTTTCTACTGACGAGTTGTTCTCTTAACACAAAAGAAGTGGAGAGAGAAGCTGCCACCTACCACACCACCCAAATCCTGATTTGTTCAGGTATTTCAATGAGAAATTTCTTTTAAAAGGGAGCGGAATGGGGAGGAGGGAAGCAAGGATTATATAAAATTATATAAAACAACTTTGTCCTGCTTTCCAAACATTTGAAGAGTTACCTATAAATTATTGCATTCATTAGAGCCTCTGTGATGATTTCTGTGGATGGCATATATCCAGTCTTTCCCCATAAAAAGTTTATTTTTTTTTAACGTCTTCAGAATTCCTGCCAACTTGTTATTTTTTTTTTTCAGATCATCCTTTTCTTCCTTGATCTTATCGGGCCGCTCTCCTTTGGGAATTCAATGAAGCTCATCAATAGAGATTTTCCAGAAGATTTCATTCTTTTGGGCTTTACCAAATACCCATGGCTGGATCGTCCTCTCTTCTTTGTCCTCCTGCTCTCCTACATGTTCACATTGCTGGGAAACATTGCTATTATTCTGGTCTCTCAGCTTGATTCCCAGCTCCAAAGTCCCATGTATTTCTTCCTTACCAGCCTTTCACTTTTAGATCTCTGTTTCACCACCACAACTATCCCTCAAATGCTGTTCAACTTACAGGGGCCCAACAAGAACATCACTTACATAGGCTGCATGGCCCAGGCCTATGTGTTTCATTGGCTAGGCTGTACAGAATGTGTTCTGCTTGGCATCATGGCCTTAGATCGTTATGTGGCTGTGTGCAAGCCTCTGAGGTACTCTGTCATCATGGACCACAGGCTCTGTCTGCAGCTGTCCAGCACTGCTTGGCTCACTGGCCTGGCCAATTCACTACTGCAATCTACCCTCACCGTACAGTTGCCCCTGTGTGGGAACCAGATGCTGGACCACTTCTTCTGTGAGCTGCCTGGGCTTATTAAGATGTCTTGTGGGAACACCACAGTCAATGAGATCACTTTATCAGTGGTGGCCACATTCTTGATAATGGGTCCCCTCTCCATGATACTTGTGTCTTATAGTTACATTGCCCAAACTGTACTTCGTATTCCTTCTGCGGCTGGGAGGCTTAAAGCTTTCAACACTTGCTCATCTCACTTGCTGGTGGTGTCTTTATTTTATGGGCCAGGTATCTACATCTATATGCAACCCTCCGAAGATAGCTCCCAAGACCTCATCAAGGTCTTGACTCTGTTTTACTGTGTCATTACTCCTATGGCTAATCCATTCATCTACACTCTGAGGAACAAAGATGTCATAGGAGCTATGAGGAGGCTCCTGAGGAAGGCCATTTCAACTAAGGGGATATGAAAAATGATTCTTTATTCTGAATGGGAAGACCCAACATTCATATGAAGCATCCTTTGGACTCTGATTTTGTTTTGTCTGAAATGGGGAATTGCTGACCTTGAATTTGCTCGCATCCTGCTGCAGTCTCTAGAGTGTTGGGACTACAGTTGTGCATCACCACATTCAACTTAAATGTCTTCATCAAAACCACCCACAATCCACTAATGCCATGAGTGCATTATATCTCGATAAGTTGGTGGCCCAAGGGGTCCCCAGGCTCATCTAAAAATCACAAGTTATTGCCAAGGCTATTGGTTATTCTCCACAATCTGATGGTAAGACCCCATTGCTGAAGATATTACTTAATTATGTTATGGACCATGAAGAAATTGAGCTGGTGCCCAACAAGAAACTTCATGCTGCTAACTAAAATTCACAGCTGGAAGGTGCTGTGAACACTACTCAAGGAGAAAAGTAATCATTATCACCCATCCACAAGACCTGCAACCTACAACAGTGACTGCCTGCAAAAAATAAACTGCTGCAATAATGGGACAAGTAGGAATAACCTACTACTTTTTAAAGAATTGGATTTAAGGCCTACTCCATGAGCTAGAACACAGAACACCTGACTCAGTTAATGAGGGCAAGACTCTGCTATTAGGTGGATCATAGGCTTAGAGGAGAACTTACTACTATTATTCTGCTAAATGAACATAACAGTACAATGATATCAACAATATATTGCTGTGCCCAATTGCTCAGTCCTCCTCAGGGGAGCTTCTTCTTGCAAGAGACAATAATTAACACCGAGACCCACAAATGGACAATGTGTAGAGAATGAGACACTTTGAAACACTCATCCCTAAATGAGATGTCTTTATCAAACTCTTCACCTCAAGGCTCAAGGATCTATGCCAAAGAGGAGACAAAAAGATTGTAAGAGCCAGAGTTAAAAAATAACTTCAAAGAAACAGAGTCTTCCAGACCCAGCACGGTTGATCCCATATGAACTTACAGAGACTGTGATAGCATGCACAAGGCCAGCACAAATTTAAACCAGACAAAATGCCAGTATGGAGAAGGGGAAGTGGGCACAAAGTCCCACCCTAACCAAGAAGCTATTTGCAATTATACCTGCTAGGTCAGGAAAAATCAGTTTTTGCTTTTTTTTTTTTTCCAGTGGAGTGACAATGATGTATATCAATTACACTCTAGGACAGGATCCATGCCCAGGAGTAGTTGACCAACACAAAATAGAGCCCATGGTGTGTGTGTGTGTGTGTGTGTGTGTGTGTGTGCTTTTTGTTTTGGCTTTTTTTTGGTGTTTTTTGTCTTACTAGTTTTTTTTTCTTGTGATTTTCCTTTGTTGTTTGTTTTGAGAGAGGGAAAGAAAGAACATGAAGTGTATAGTTAGGCGAGGTAGGAAGGATCTGAGAGGAGATGGGTGAGGGGAAAGAATATGAGCAAAATATATTATATGACCTCCCTCTTACCAGCTCCAGGATTTGGGAGAGTGGTCCCTGCACTTTGCCTGGGCAACACAGTAGAGCAGACTCTGGCAGTATAGGTGTGGGTGAGACAGCCCAGCGGGTATGAAAGTGGGAGAACTGGCCCCATCCCTTGCTCCTTGCTGCATAGGGTGAACTAGCCTGGGCAATGCTAGAGAGTTCACCCTGGTAGTGAAGATGGGAGAGAGCTGGTGAGCTGATCAACCCTGCAACCAACCAGGCCTAGAACCAGGACTATGAGTTGACCCACCCCAAATCCACCCAATCTATGATCTGCCAGAACACAAGAAGGGACTGGTACTGCAAATCCAATCTTCTCTTGTTACATTACTTTCCAGACACATTTACTTTCTCTGAGTGGGTCTTCTTTCCAGAATGAACAGTTCTTTGTCTATCCCACAGAACACATGATGTGATGAAACCAACTATCTATTCTAATCTAAAGTATTATTTTTAAAGTAAAAATTGGTTTCTTTTAAATTTCACTATCATGCCAGGCTTTGTGGCTCTCACTTGAAATCCCAACAAGTGTGAAGTGGAGATAGGAAAATCAGAAGTTCAAGGCCAACCTTGGCTCATGAGTCCCATCCCAACCCCTACTATTCTGGCAAAAGAAAAAAAAATCTACTACCACTACCAACAAATCTAACAAGACAAACAAACAAATAAAACAAAACAATATCTAATGTGACAGGTGATATTGCATATTGTAGCAGGGAAAACTCTAGAACACAATACTATTGAAGGTGTGCAATGTGATCTTTCAATATGTGGACACACTGTGAAATGCCAAAATCTTTTTATTGTTTTGTGATGAGACTTGGGCATGTGGACTGTTTTTGTTCTGTTTCTGATATGGATACAGCAGGCTAGAGAAAAGCACAGTATGTGTAGGCTGGGTTTGGTCTGAAAGTTGGCTATAGCATAGGCAGGATGAAGTCAAGTGGATACAGGGACTTGGATATGTGTAGTGGTCTAGGCTTGGAGGTTTGGGGTGGTATAATCAAGACTGACCAGACTGGATGGGGAACCCAAACTAGATGTGGGCATTAGGGAGGGTGCATGATGAGGAATAGGCCACATACTAACATTCTTCTCCTTTAAAACCTCTTGAGCCAGGCCCACAGTTCAAATCACTCTCAGTACCACTGTCTTCCATGCTTCTACTACTATATCCCATTATGCCCCACTTAAAGTGTTTAACTGCTTTTCTTGTTCAAAGCCCCAAAGTGTTTCATATTCCTGTAAATGGTCAGGCCAATCACAACAATACCACAGTCCCTGGTACCAACTTTTATCTTAGTTAAGAGTTTCTGTTGCTTTGAAGAGACACCATGAGCATAACAACTCTTATAAAGAAAAACATTCAATTTGGCCTGGCTTACAGTTTCAGAGGTTTAGTCCATTATCATCATTGTGAGAAACATGGCAGCATGCAGGTAGATAAGATGAAGAAGGAGCTGAGATTTCTACATCTTGACCTGCAGGCAACAGGAAAAGAACTGTGTAGCACACTGGGCATAGCTTGAGCATAGAAGACCTCAAAGTCCACCCCCACAGTGATATACTTCCTCCAACAAGGCCACATTTACTCCAATTAAACTAAACCTCCTAATACTGCTACTCCCTATGGGGACCATTTTCATTCAAACCACAACAACCTCCCTGACTACATCACAGAGAATTGGAAGTAACACACAGGTACTATTACTGATGGTAATAGATGTGGAGACCCAAAAATGTGAGCCTATTTCCACTTTGACCAAAGGTCAGAGAGATGGAAACTACATCTAGTTCCTTCAAGGTTACTGTACTTCTACTTCAAACAAAGATTCCCACCTAGATTTACATCAGAGAGTTCTGCTCTCTCAAGGCTATTGTCAACATGTGTGGTTAATATCCAGCTCTTGTACTTCAGGAATAGAGAAGTAGATTGTTTCTACCTCAAACAAAAGTCTAACTATCCAACTAAGTTCCAGTTCCCTTAATGAGGTAATTTTGGATTCCACCCAGGGAGTGGTTTGCCTACAGAATGTTATGGTTTAGGGTGTGAATGTGACTTGTTTTGTTCTAGCAACAGAATGTTTAACTATGAATGTAGCCTGCGACGTTCAATTGATATGTTCATTTCCTTGTATCTTGTTAATGCAGTTTTTTTGTCTTACTCCGACCTCTTGGGATCAGGGGTATTTTAAGCAGTTGGAAATTAAACTCGGGTGAACTTCAGAACTCACTGGAATTCCCTCCTGATATTATCCTATATGTTTCTCCATTTTATTATTTTCATTCATGTCTTTGTATTCTTTACTAATATTTCCTAAATCCCCATGCCTCTACCCTGGTGAGAGGTATTTTTGTTGAGGCTGATCCCTGACAAATAGACTATCTATCCAGATGGATAAAGACCTTCCCCCTCCCAGCTGCTATTTTTGGTAATGTTTTTAAAAGTGTCTTGCACTTTTAAGTGGTAGCACACTCCCTTTATCCTAGTTCTGGAAGGCAAAGACAGATGGATTACTCCTGGCAACACCAACTGACTTCAGAAAAGATGATGGGCATTGAAGAACCCCCACATGGAGTTTACTTTCATTGTGGCACAGTTAATCACTGGGCAAGAAACTGCTCTTACCTCGACTGCTGGCAGTATGCTGTCCAAATTGGACAAGCAGGACATAAAAGAAGGTGACTGCCAAACTTTGCCAAGAGAAGTTAAGTCAGTCATTCAAAAATTTCTGCTTCACGAAAAGTCTGTCAGATATTCTAGGCCTGTAGGCTGAAGATGAATGCTCCAATATTGCAGAGGAACCTTGGGTGACTGTCCAGACAGCCAGCTGTTTCTGTCATTTCTATAGTTTTGGAAGTTACTTGCTCTGCACTCCCTGTTTACTCAGGTAGTATTATATCCTTCTTGTGTCTTTTATGGGGTTAAAGACTAAATAATTTTAGCTACAGTTTTCCTTGCTACCAAATTCAGAAAAGAAACTCACTCACAAAAGAGGTGTAAATTGTATAAGGTAAAAGACATAAAAACTTAAGTTGTTTATGTAAGAAAATGATTTAGTGCCTAAGAAGATATTTTTAAGTTGGTAATGCAAGTTTTGGTAGAAAGTAGTTTAGGTATAAAACTTTAGACTCACTAACATAGGATAAATAACAGGGTATTTTCCCTAAATTTTCCAAATACAAATGGACTGGATTTTGTAAATGCAATTCTTACCTGATAATTGTTATTATTACATATAACTTTGACTGTGTTAGAGTTAAACCTTTCCTTTTTAGATAGACAAAATGTTGTGGGATATTTCTTTACGCTGAAAAGATATGCCTTTGCCATGGCTTCTTTTAATTGGTTTAATAAAGAACTGAACGCCTAACAATTAGGCAGGAAAAGGTTAAGCAGGACTTCTGGGGACAGAGAGGAGTCTGGGAAGAAGAAAAGGAAGATCCCTTAAGATGTGGAACAAGTAAGACATATAGAATGGGAAAAGGTTAAATTCATGTGCTAGAATGTAGATTAATAAAAAAAATAAGTTAATTTAAGTTATAAGAGCTAGTAGGACAAATCTAAGTTAAGGCTGAGATTTTATAATTAATAATAAATCTCTGTCATTATTTGTGAGCTGGTCAAAGAAAAATCTGACTACAGTGGATCTCTATGAGTTCAAAGCCAGCCTGGTCTACATGGAGAGTTCCAGAACAGTCAGAGCTACATAATGAGACCCTGTCTCAAAAAAGAATTTTTTTGCATCAATTCATAACTGTCTCTCCAAACTTTTGCTCATAATGACAACAGTTCTTTCTTTATTCTTTCTTTCTTTCTTTCTTTTTTAAGCAAAGAACCTTTATTTTAATCAAGTTTGCAAACTCGGTCTCTCTGCATGTCCAACATACTGGAATAACTGGAGAACCTATGACAACAGTTCTAAGAAGAGTTGAGGAACAGTATACATATAAAACCTTGCACGGCTTCCTATATCTGAGTCTGTCCATAGACCTTCCCACCATAGAAACTAAGAACGATTTCTCAGAAATTATATGCTAGAACTGTCCTCCACTTTGCTTTCTTGTAGCTTACAAGTCTACCTTGCCCAGATTCTTTCACTCAATTTTTCTGCCCATCCTTTACAAGCTAGAGACCAAGTGTTGATTAAAAACTAGAAAGAGAACAAATTGGAATGAGTCTGGTGAACGAGTTTTTGGTGTTGTTAACCATTAAAAACATGGTTAAGACGGCTGAAAGAGATGAGGCACATTAACCGAAATGAAGAAGGCTACTAGCAACAGTGCCCAGAGAAAATGGACAATCTTACCACAAGGAGACCCTTTGAAATTAAGATTAAGAAAGAACTATTTTTAATCTGTTTATTATGGGGGAAAAGATAATGGGAATCTTAGTGATTAATGTAGTTAAGATACCCTTTCTGCTAACTGCTCAGCCAAATGCCCATCAGTCATACCTTGTAGAAACTTAGAACACCAGCAAGAACCTTCATGGATGTACAAACATTGTGTACTGAGTTTTACCCCATGGGTAATCTATGGAGCATTTAAAATGACTCTGAAAGGAACCTGGTGGTACCTGTGGTGGTTTGAGTGAGGATGGCCCCTATAGGTTCATATATTTGAATATTTGGTTCTAGTTGGTGAACTGTGCAGGAAGGATTAAGAGGTGTGGCATTGATGGAGAAAGTGTGTTGCTAAGGGTAGGCTTTGAGGTGGCCAGATCCAGTATCTCCTTCTTTCTCTATCTTACCAATAAAATGTAAGCTTTTAGCTACTTCTTCAGCACTATGCCTGCCTACATGCATGCATGACTGCATGCCACCATGCTTCCTGCCTTGATGATTATGGAATATTGGCCTTTGGTGGGCTGTCTACTTTTACTAGAAGAAAAACGTTCTCACAGGAGAGAAAGAACTACTGAAAATTTTCTGGTCTCCACACAAACATCCTGATATAAATACCATAATACATATATACAAACATATATACACTGAAAATAAAATTAAAAACAATAACGGAAAAAAAGACAGGAAATTGAGCAGTTATAGCTATAGGAATAGAGAGATTAGGTTTAGTTAAAGGGAAGAATATTCCTGTCTTTTCTAGAAATACACGCTCTTTTTGTCACTTGTCTCATGTCTCTCATGGCTCTGTGTTTCCAGTCATGGTGACTACCAATGAATGATGAGGAGGAATGCTAAGCAAGCCTAGGTAAAGATAATGTCGTATTATAGTTTCAGACAAAAACCTGCTAAATGGTCAGTATATCAAGGCACAGAATATAGCAGAATCTGACCCAAAGGTTAAAACAGGAAGTGGGGATAGATACGATGAAGACAGAGATAGGAAACCTTTGCATCTGTTCCAATGACCCACCAAACATGGAAGCATTTTATGGGATCACCTGGATCTCACTCCTGACCCATTTTTGGTTCTCCATCCTTGGATTTGTATTGAAATAATTCAAACGAGACAAACAGAGAAGTATAGCAGATAGACAAGTTTACTGTAGAATAGGGGATACCACAGTCTCTTTTTTAAAAAAAAAAAATTATTTATTTATTATGCATACAGTTTTCTGTACTGCATGTATGCCCACACCAGATCTGATTTTAGATGGTTTTGAGTCACCATGTAGTTGCTGGGAATTGAACTCAGGACCTCTGGAAGAACAGCCAGTCCTCTTAACTGCTGAGTCATCTCTCCTCCAATAGCACAGTCTTAAGAGGTGAGAGTAGACAATTCTAAAGAGACCATTGTCTCTACACTGTAGGAAGGCTATTTATAAAGCCTCTAGAACTGACACCCTTTTTCCTAAGGGGTATTTTCCCATTCAGGTGATTAACAGGCTCATTTGGATTGAATCTTATGAAGGGAAAATGTTCTCTCTTTCCTCTTTACCAAAAAGCCTCTGGCTATTATCTTATAAAGCTTACACAATCATCTATTTACAACCTTCCCTGTAGTCTCACCCAGCCTCAGAAATGTGACTTAGATACTATTCTTTTGACGGGTAACCCTAGTTCTGCAGTTTCAGCTCTTGATTAAGAGGGAGAGGTCAATCCCTAACGACGTCAGGCCTGCTATTAGTAACTAGTGTGGATAGATATTCCTAGGTTGGGGGGGGGAGTAGCCATGTTTCTGTTATCTACAAGACTGATTGAATGATTAGAACTTAAATGGTTATGGAGAGTTTTAATGTTGCAGCTACAGAGACAAATTATCTTGTGCTACATTTAGCTCATTTTATAACCATCCATTGTCTACTTCTATGTCTGACTTAATGTCCTGGTGCTTATTAGGGAAATCCCTTTGAAATGTACTAACATGTCACCTGGTTCCACCAATCCAAAGGCTAAGACTGTTTCAGATAGCTATAACCTACCTAACTCACATTTTCCACCAATTATTTTTTTTAAGATGCCATGATTTATTGCTTTCTTTTGTTCTGGTAACCTAAATCCATATTCCTGAACCACACTCCACACATATTTTGCTTCATAATAAACTCTTACTGTTTTTGGAAGTTTGCATTTTTATTTATTTGTTTGTTTGTTTATTTATTTTTGGCCACCTTCCCCATGTACTAATACTAGCTCCCTAAGATCGAAATGAGATTTTCCCCCCTTCATAACAGAATGTTCTAGTATGTCATAAGACTATTAATCACTATTCTTTTTCAGGGTTTTTTTTGACTCTTCTTTGTTTTAATTATTGCCTCTCCCCTCCCCTTCAACCCTCCCCCAAGGTCCTCATGCTCCCAATTTACTCAGGAGATCTTATCTTTTTCTACTTCCCATGTAGATTAGATCTACGTAAGTCTCTCTTAGTGTCCTCATTGTTCTCATTGTTGTCTAAATTCTCTGGGATTGTGATTTGTGAGCTTTTTTTTTTTTTGCTTTATGTTTAAAAACCACTTACAAGTGAGTACATGTGATACTTGACTTTCTGTGTCTGGGTTACCTCACTCAAAATAATGTTTTCTAGCTCCATCCATTTTCCTGTAAAATTCAAGATGTCATAATTTTTTTCTGCTGTGTAGTACTCCATTGTGTAAATATACCACATTTTCCTTATCCATTCTTAGGTTGAGAGACAGTTAGGTTGTTTCTAGGTTCAAACAATGCTGTTACGAACATAGTTGAGCACATGTCCTTGTGGCACGATTGAGCATCCTTTGGATATGTACCCAAAAGTGGTATTACTGGGTCTTGAGGAAGGTTGTTTCCTAATTTTCTGAGAAATCACCACACTGACATCCAATGGGGCTGTACCAGCTTGCATTCCCACCAGCAATGCAGAAGTGTTCCCTTTTCCCCACAATCTCTCCAGCATAAATTGTCATCAGTGTTTTTGATCTTGGCCATTCTTACAGGTGTAAGATGGAATCTCAGAGTTGTTTTGATTTGCATTTCTCTGATGACTAAGGATGTTGAACATTTCCTTAAGTGTCTTTCAGCCAGTTTAGAATCCTCTGTTGAGAGTTCTCTGGTTAGGTCTATACTCCATTCTTTATTTTAATTTTAAAAGTCTTGGATTCTAGAAAAATATTTGGTTTTGGGATATCATATTTAAGAAGCGTCGACTACTTTGTTGAGTTTTTCTATCCAAGAAAAGCATATTGCTATTTAAGTTCATATTTGGCCTTTTAAAGTGTGTTTTAAAGTTTCTCCCAAGCAAATGTGGTACATTTCTTAGTCTTGAGTATTTTTTTTTATTGTTGTTTGTGTAACTGTGGACTTTCATTCACCATCATATATATGAAAGCTGATTTTAGTGTTGTTTATATCCTAACTTACTAAGTTATCCTTTTAGGATATTTTTCCAATTGACCATCGTGGCTTTTCAAATTTATGATCATGTTACCAGTTTATTAAAAAAACCACAGTTGAGAAGAATCATTGAAAAGATGATCAAAACCCCATAGACTGGATTTGAGGAGCCCTTCCACGCAGGGAAGCATAACTGAGTCGGGATGGGTCCAGGAGAACAACTCATTGAAGCATCATTAATCTCAGAGATACTGAAACACAAACTCGAAACTCTGCAAGGACAGGAGTTCTCTACTTCCCTATTGGATAGACAAGCCCAGCCTTCCCGCGCAGGCGCGGGGGACAAACCACAGAGTACAACACCGCGGCTCGGTAGAGTGGCTCTGGGCGTGCGCGCCATCGCGCTTGCTCCGCCGTTCCGCCCTCCCTGGCCGTCTTCGAGGGCTTCCGGTTCCAGCGCGGTCTGGGTTCCCCGTCTCTACTCAGGAGCTCCTAGGTGAGCGAGCTGCAGCTCCCGGCTGGTGGGAGGGCGCGGGTTGGATGACGAGGTGTGGGGGAAGGCCTTCCTGGCACGGTGTGGCGGTCTATGCGTACGCCAGGGGCGCAGGACCGGCTGGGACCTAGGAACGCTGCGGAACTTAGATTTACAATCCCAGAACTGGAGGGGCAGAAGGAAGGCTGAGTACCCTCCAACCTTTAACCTTTATGAATGATCACATCCCGGCAAAAGCCAATTTGTGACTATTCTGTGTATATGATTTTATCCCATTAGGCATCAGGTATACTGAACAGTTTCAAAAGCAGCGAGTCGTGGGAACCCTAGTTGTCTGCTCTTCCACTCGTTCAGTTATTTTTGTGGTACTGGATTTGAACCTCGCTGATGGTAGGCAGCACTCGCCCTTCCCCAACGCTGTCTACTCATTATAAAGGTCTTATTTCAGATCGTTGTGTTTTACTTTAGTAGTAAGTGGAGATTGTTATACCCAGATGCGCGGAATCCCCCAGAAACCAACAAAGAGACCGAGTCTCGTATGTAAAAACAAAGACCCTTTATTCTTACACAAGTTCCCGGACTCGGACTCTCCGTGTGCCCAACGTATTGGCGCAAGCGGAGAGCCCTGAGCACAGTTAGGTTTTTATATAATAGCAGAGGGATTTTTAAGGTTGAGGACCCCCTGATTGGCTGACATTTGTCTAGGGGTGTACTGGTGAAAAGCGACTGGTGTGTGCTGGCAGGTGATCCTATCTACAATGGTTGTTGGAACATTAGGTATTTCCTTAGGATGGTCTGTTTCTGGGTGGAGAATGGGTGGTCCCAATTTGTAGTCTTTCTTGGAACCAGGTATTGTCATAGGGTAAACTGAGACTCAAGCCTACCTTCCTGTTGGTCTACAGGGCTTATCTTAGCTGGTGTGTACCAAGCTGCCCTGGGTCCTACAGAGATAAGTTTCTTATTAAGCCTTACTCCCCGAAGTCCTGAAACAACTTTTTCACATTTATCTATTTTTTGTGACAGTACATGTACTTCCGCTTCCGCCGAATACAGTAAATTAACTGGAGGGCAGGCTTTCAACTATAACACTTAAACTCTTAAAATATGCAATATTTACTTATGATAGTTTGTATTAATAATGATGGCTTATTCCTTAGGCCCACTCCATAAGGAAATTTACAAGGGAGTTATTGAGATCCTGGTGAATCTTTTGTATAGCTATGATGGCTTCTACTGGTGATAGTGAGATCTGTAAGAACCAGGATGGAGTTTTGGAAATAAAGATGGAGGAAGAGTGTAAGTATACCGCCAGACAAGATTGGAGCCTGCAAAAGAACACTTATAACAGAGAAGTCTTCCGAAAGTTCTTCAGACAGTTTAGCTACCAGGAAACATCTGGACCCCGGGAGGCTTTGGACCGACTCCGGGAACTTTGCCGTCAGTGGCTGAGACCTGATACTCACACCAAAGAGCAGATCCTGGAGCTGCTGGTGCTGGAGCAGTTCCTGACCATCCTGCCGGAGGAGCTGCAGGCCTGGGTGCAGGAGCAGAACCCGGAAAGTGCGGACGAGGTGGTGACTGTGCTGGAGGATTTAGAGAGAGAGCTTGATGAGCTAGGATATCGGGTAAGAAAAAAAAATGTGGTTTCTGTTTCCTAAAATTAATTGTGGATTTGTAGGCCATAGTGCATTATATACCATTATTTCACAAAGCACATTGACACTCAGATGGCTCCAAAAGGAACTGTAGTTTCATGGGAATTTGGGATCGAATTTGTATGTTACAACCCTTGAGCTTGTAATCTTCACATCTCACCTCCTTAAAGGTATGCACCACCACTCCTGTCTGGTCTTAGCTTATTTATACCTTTTCATCAGAGGGATTGTATATTTCTGTGCTAAGCCACAAAATCCTATCTGATGAATATTCTGCTTGGTTCAAAAACGAGATTTATACTACAGAGAGAAGCTATCAGAAGGTAATAGAAGGAGAGGGTATTAGAGAGATGGTGAGAATAAGGTGGAAAGCAGCCTTTTGTAAAGGGTATTATGTGATGTAAAACAAGTAATTAAGCAATAAGGTTTTGAGCTGGGCAGGAGCACATGCTTGTCAACTAGCACGCAGAAGGGGATGGAAGCAGGTGGATTGAGAGTTCGAGACCAATTTGGGCTACATAGCAAGACCCTGTCTCAAAAGTATGAAGAACTGGGGATGTAACTCAGTGTTAGAGGACTTGCTTAGTATGCACAAGGTCCTCTGCTTCATCCCCAGAACTGTGGTAGCTATGTACATGGTGATGGGGCTGTTAATATTCCCTAGTAGAAACACTAGGGAGGATACCAGCTGTTAATCCCTCTCCCCCCACACCCACCAAGCTGTTAGTGGACAGCAGGACTCCAATGCTGCAAATGTGATAAATTCCTCACCAGTGCTAGGGTAGGGAACCCCAAATCCCAATCCTCTGAACAGCAGCAAATGTTCTCAACTACCAAGCCTTTTCTCCAGCTGCTTCCACCTAAATTCTTCTTTCCTCCTCTCTGCCTTCTTTTTATCTCTTTTCACCTCTTTCCCAGCTCTAATTTTTGAGTATTGGACAATTAACAAAATATAGAAAATTAACAAAATGTAGCTGTAGTGGGGAAAGGAAGGTTCCCTGGAGAGGGTGACATTTTAAAATGATCTTAAAAAATGAGTGGGATTGAGGCAGGCTGATGGCTGTGGAAAAAGTTCTTTCAGGCTTGAGCAGGCCAGGTGCGAATGCTATGAACACTGTAGTCTTGTTTGCTGTTATTAGTACATCTCTCTTCTCCCTCAGGCCTCAGTGCAAACTGAAGAACAGAAAGTGTTTTTGCAGGAGATGAAGACTTTAGGAGCAGAGCCAGAATCCAGTGCATCCCATCGACTCGTGAAAGCCAGGCTGAAGTGTGAACCTGCAGAATGGGAAGCCCCAGAGGAGCGAGGTAAAGGAGAAAGGCGCAGACAGGAAAGCAGAGCTAAGACAGGGTCCGAGGGCTTGTTTGTACTTCCCCCCGTTCTTCTCAGTAAAGTCAGGAGGGCCTGTCCAGAAATCTGGTGCTCCTGTGTAGACTTCCAGATGTCATGGTTTGTCACTTTACTTTTCCTTCCCTCCCCCCATCTTCCTTTAAACCCAGAACCTCACGCGTGCCCGACAAGCACTGTAGCTCTCGAAGGCACATTCACAGCTCCCTTTCTTCTTAAAATTGGTACTTTTCTAAATTCTGGCTTTATTTTATTTTGCTTTACTTAATTTCATTCTTCTGATAGTTGTAACCCTTTATTCTGACCTCTGCTATTTGTAGACAGTATTTTTGTCTTTCACTTGGACTGTATCCTTAGTCCTTTTAGTAACTGAGTTTTGCTCCATGCTGTCTGCAGCTATCAAGTAGTCTCTGAGAGAAAAAGAAATATTTATCTGTGAGTGAAGGAACAGTAAGGAGAACATGCCAGAAATGTTAAAGAAGGCGCATAGATGGGGACTTACTGCCTTCTTCACCCTCACTTCCTCTGGTTTTTATGGTTTTAAAAGAAAGATTTATAAAAATTATTCAATGAAAAAATGTCTGTGCCATTAATTCATCTAGTCTCCTCCCCCAACTGAAGTAAATTGTCACTGTTTTTGGTTTCTTATGTGCCCTTCTAGAGACTTTTTATATTAAACATTTTCTTCTCCTTTACATTACGATGGTAGACTCTTGCGTTTTTTATTTCTTAACAGCTGCTTAGTATTAAAACATATAGACAAACCATGAAGCAGATTAGCCAGCTGCTAATTTGTCTTTGGTGTTTTGTTATAACAAATAGTTCTATAGTAGATAACATAGTTTAGACTCCTCTCTGTAATACTCTGTTTCAAAAGTTTTATAAAAGTAGATGTGACATTGCTCTCCCTAACACTCTGGATGAACTCACAGCAGCAATGTATGCCCATTTTGTGAGTACGGTGTACTGCCAAACTAGATGAACTGAATGAGTGAAAATTACACCTTGGGCTGATGTGGTGGCTCCAAAGTCCTTGCTATGCAAAGCTGACCACCTGAGTCTATCCCAGACTCCACAGGAAGCGAGAACTAACTTCCAAAAGTTGTCCTTTGACCTTCACACATGTGCCATGGTATATGCACACTCACACATAAAATAATAAAACGCGTTTAAAAATTTTATCTGTGCTATGTAACTCATCTTTGCCTGATTCTGGAGCAGTTTCTCTCCCTGTGGTAAGGGCTGTGTGTCTCCTGCTTTAGAAATTGTAGTTTCCGTTTGCCTAGTTTTCTGTTATATCCTTACTTGTTTGTGGAGTGCTTTTTCACTTGGTTCATCTTATATCCTAACACAGTTTTATAGTTTGTAGTAGAAACTCTGAGGTCTTATGTGACTTTCATTTGAATAATTTTCTGTTGCTGGTTTCATGAGCTACCGTTTACTGCCCCTGGAGAGTAGGTAACATGCAGGCTCCTTTTTGCAGTTTCAGGTGTTGAGACTGGCAATGAGTCCAGGAATATAACTCTAAAGCAAGACCTTTGTGAAGGAATGGAAGCCGAACAGAATACCTCCAGCGGATTAGCAAAGGATGCACTTCAGTGTGAGGAAACCTGTGACCCTGGAGAAGAACCTTCTAGCGCTACCAGTGAGGACAACCGGCCTCTGCCTAATGAAAATGGGACAGATTTGCCTGAGAACTTAGATCATGTTAAAGACCAGAACATCTGTCCGGGGCGGAAATTGTATGGATGTGAGGACTGTGGGAAAACTTATAGTCAGCACTCACGCCTCCTTGAACATAAAAGCGTCCACACAGGAGACAAGCCCTACAGGTGTGAAGTGTGCGGGAAAACCTTCCGGTGGAAGACTGTGCTTATTCGACACAAGGTGGTACACACTGGAGAGAAACCATACAAGTGTAATGAATGTGGCAGGGCCTTTGGCCAGTGGTCAGTTCTTAACCAACATCAGAGGCTTCACTCGGGAGAAAAGCACTACCACTGCAATGAGTGTGGCAAAGCCTTTTGCCAGAAAGCAGGCCTCTTTCACCATCTCAAGAGCCACAAAAGGAACAAACCTTTCCAGTGTCTAAAGTGTAGTAAAAGTTTCAATCGCCGGTCCACACTCACTCAGCACCAAGGAGTTCACACTGGTGCAAAACCCTATGAGTGCAACGAGTGTGGCAGAGCTTTTGTGTATAACTCCTCTCTTGTTAGCCATCAGGAAACGCACCACAAGGAGAAAGCCCTCGCTCAAAGGGGTCCTTCTCGGCGTCAGAAAAGCCGCACCAGGGAGAAGCCCTACACACGCGATGTCTGTGGGAAAGCCTTTGTTCAAAAATCAAGTGTTACAGAACATGAGCAAATTCATGCTGGAGAGAGACCCTATTAGTGTGCTGAGTGTGGGAAGGCCTTTATTCGAAGGGCAGCCCTCACGAAACATCTTTAATCCGCAGTGGGAGACTCCACAAGTGTGCTGAGTGTGAGAATGCCTTCCCAGGAAGCACTGGCTTCATTCAGCATCAGGGAATCCACAGTAGGGAGAGGCCCCACAAGTGCGCTGAGTGTGGCAAGACCTTCAGACAGAGGTCAGAGCTTAGTAAGCCCCGAAGAATTCATGGTAGAAGTGGCCCCTCTAAGTGTAACAAGTGTGAGGAATTGTTCAGGCGGAGCTCAGCTCCTACTCATCAGACTGCTCACAAAGGAGGAGGAACTCTTTCTGTGTGGTGACTGTAGGGCAGCCATCTCCCAGAGTGCAGGCTGATGAGAAAGACTATTTATAATGCTTTGTGGCCACACTTCAGCCCTTGGTACTGTAAGAAGACCATAAATATTTGATGGCATCCACCGTGTACTGTTCATTGTATGAGGCCATGAAGGAAAGAAGTCTTATCACCAGATTTCTTAGATCCCAGCCTGGGATGTGAAAATCTGCCGTAGATAGTTAAAAAGAAGGACAGTGTGTTTTAGAATTAAAATAGAATTGATGCTCAGAATTGATGCTCAGTGTGTTTTAGAATTAAAATAGGAGAAAGTAAGTATCATAAATTCTGAAGAACAGATTATTTGTACACCTGGTAAGGGAACAGTTCCTGAAAGATTTTATTGAAAATAAGGGATTGATTTGGTAGACAGAAGGGAGAAATACACATAGGTAAAACAAAGGTGAGCAAAGCAAGAATTTGGGTAGTTCCGAAGCATCAATGATGAGACTAGCCATTCTACTAGAGAGCTGATTTTAAGTGCTTAACTAATGGGTATTAGCTGGAAATAGCTTGGGATAGAGTAGGAGAGTTCCAATGCTAGGGATGCTAGCCAACACTTGGCAATGCTTTGACACAGAACACTCTTCTCTTCATCTCTAAAATAGTTCTAAGTACAAGTTCATTTTAGGAATGATGTGGTTGTACATGTTTGCCTATCTCAACACTTGTGATGCTGAGACAGGAGGATTAGGAGTTCCATGCTATCTTTGGTTTCTTAGGGAATTCAAGGCCAGACTGAACTACATGAGACCTCAAGAAAAAGAAATGAGGATACTAGGGGCTGGAAAGGTAGCTCAGGAGTTACGAGCACTTGTTGCTCTTGCAGAAGATTTGGATTTGGTTCCCATCACCCACATGGTTGCTAAAACCACCCATAACTCCAGTTTCAGGGCATTTGGTGCCCTCTTCTGACCTCTGTGGAGCACAAGGCACACAGGTGGTGCACTTGCATACATGCAGGCAAAACACTTCTACATATAGAAACCTAGTTCTTGGGACTGGCTTCCCAGCCTGTCTGTTATGCCTGTGAAACTCCGCTGTGGTTGGACATCAGCATCACCTGTGGTGTCATGTATAAAATGCCTGTGTGCACTGAATGAGGCCCTGGGTTCAATCCCCAAAGCTTTGAAGGAGATCAAACTCAAAATAGACTGGAATGTGGCCAGGTAGAGCCAGATTGGCAACCCAGACTAAGGGTCAAATGGAGGACATGACAGATGGGCAGTGTGTGGTGGGGTGCCCCAGTGCCTGACACAGTGAGCAGAGAGTGCAGGGTGATGGACCCAGGACATCTTTTTGTAGTTAAGTAGCCCAGGGTGGTCTCAGGTTTTTGATAGCCCTCCTACCTCAGCCTTCTAAGTGCTAGGATTACGGCTCTGAGCTATGAACCTGATTCCTTTTGCATCTTAATGTAGATTTTGAAATGTACAGCAGGAAGCCGGGAGGAATGGAAGAACAAAGTGGGTTCAAGGCATAAGTGATGCAGTCAGTAATTCAGCAATCAAGTAGAAGTAGCTGCTGAGGTTGTCTGGCTTCTTGTTTTATAACTAATTCACTTTGAGACATTTCATGGTGAAACAAAGCACAAGTGGTTGGGCGGAGCCGAGTTTCTGAAGCCGTAGAAAGACATAATCGTAAACACAGGCTGAGTTTAGATTCCATTTGCTCAAAGTCACATGGTGCACGGTCGGATCAGGTTTGATCACAAGCAGCTGTGTTCCAGATTATATACTTTTAAGTTCTTACACATGGTGCTTATTTTAGTTGGAAAACCCATGCATTGCAGTGGTATTCAGGACCCTGCATAATTTTCTACAGAAAGTTCCAGCTCCTTTTAGCCTAAGTAGGAAAGCTCAGACCCTCATCCGAATACCTCAGTATTTTGGTATCATTGTTTCTCCATAGTAAATCTTGTGTGATTTGGCCAGTGTCCCATAAACGTAAGCCCCAATGGTAATCAAGACAGGGAAGATTTGCAGAAGACCGTCTACCTCAAAAGTGAGCCCTCAT
Organism: Ondatra zibethicus; assembly: GCA_004026605.1. Classification (NCBI taxonomy): domain Eukaryota; kingdom Metazoa; phylum Chordata; class Mammalia; order Rodentia; family Cricetidae; genus Ondatra; species Ondatra zibethicus. Next base: position 56,866 of record PVIU01005281.1, on the reverse strand, counting down.
TTAAGGATCAGCTTTCATCCTAAAACTGTAATTCAGACTCTGCCTTCCTATCAAGAGACAAAGGACTGTCTTCTCAGTACAAATCATATTTAAAGAGATAGCTCAAATGGCGTTGACTCAGCATGTCTGTTGTTAACGAGGACTCCATACTGTAGCCCTGGCTGGGAAGGGAGCCTGGTGGCATAACTGTCACCCCAGCACTCAGGAGGCTGAGCCATGAGGATCATTGAACTCAGTAGTGTGGGACTAGTCTGGACAACAGGTTCTGTCTCAAAGCAGGAAGATAGAAAGTATATTCTATAAAATGGCCCCTGGGAAGCAGCAGTTGTAGAGCAGCTTGCTTAATCTTGGATTTGTTTTCTGGCACTGAAAACTCAAAATAACTTCATTCAAACTCAAAAACATCTTCATTTGCTCCATTTTTCCTTTTATAGGTCAGAAGGTGCTCTGTTAATTCTGGAGGTCACAAATTCTAGAGTAACAAGTGTCTCTACCCTGGGAATAACTACTTGCTAACTTTTACTTGACTCTCTTTCCAGCTTCTATCCCTAATTGAAAGTTCTCATACTACAACCCCTCCAAAAACTCATTTTACTAGTTTTTCACATCTCTTCCAAATGTACTTCAGAATGATTGGTAAGGCATCCTTGCACATTTTTGTAGATATATACTGTTTCTGTATATATTGTATGAACAGTTCATATTTGTGAATTTTTATTGTAGCACAATTAATAAAAACCCAGAGACAGATATTGGGGTTCAACCTAAAGGTCAGTAAAGCAAAACAGCCATCCACTAACTCTTATCTCTACCTCAGTACAAAATAATGATCCTGCCCCTAGGAATTCTCAGAATGAGACTGACCAAGAGCTGTCTCCTGCCATCTTATATACCTCTCTAGTGATGGGATTAAAACATGCACCAATATCACCTTCCTGGTTTCTATGCCAAACTAGTGTGGCTACTGGGATTAAAGGTATGTGTCACCACTACCTGGTCTGTAAGGCTGACCAGGGTGACTGTTTTACTCTCTGATCTTCAAGCAAGCTTTATTTATTAAAATACAAATGAAATATCACTATACCCCTCCCCTCGGGGTTCAGGGAATCCCATGGAAAAGGAGTCAGAAAGAGTTAGAACCAGAGGGGATGGAGGACACCAAGGAAACAAGACCTTGTAGACAACAGGGCTATGCACATATAAACTCAAAGAGACTGGCAGCCTGCACAGGCGCTGCATGGGTCTGCATCAGATGGGTTCCTAGAGTTGAAAGGAGAAATGGACACGTCTCCATTCCTAACCCAGAAGCTAGCTCCGATTGATAACCATTTGCAAAAAAAAGTTAGTTTTCTCCAAGAGGGTTTCACTAGGGAAACATCACTCTTAAGGGTGGGCCTTAATGTTCAGCAGTAGATGACCAACATGGAACAAAGTCAACAGTCAGGGACATTTTTTGGTTTTGTTTTGTTTGTCTTCCTTACCTTGTAGGTCTCTTTTTATATATATCATGTGCTTCCAATTTTGAGTTTTTATGGGATTCCTGAGTGTGAACATGTGTGTCTTCTGCATCTATATGTGTTTCTTATGCTTTTTCTTTGGCTCTTTTTCTTGTTTGGTTATATTCCAATTTGTTTTTTATTTTATTATTATTCCTTAGATGCTTGTTTTTGTTTTGTTTTTCAAGACAGGATTTCTCTGTATAGTCCTGGCTGTCCTGGAACCTGCTCTGTAAACCAGGCTGGTGCTGTGGGATAATGCTCTTGTACACTGTAAAGATTTGTCACTTGTATTGGTTTAATAAAACACTGGTTGGCCAGTAGCCAGGCAGGAAGTATAGGTAGGGCAACCAGACTAGGAGAATTCTGGGAAGAGGAAAGGCAGAGACAGAGTTGTCAACCAAATGCAAAGGAAGCAAGATGAGAATGCCTTACTGAGAAAAGGTACCAAGCCATGTACTAAACATAGATAAGAATTATGAGTTAAGTTATAAGAACTAGTTAATAATAAGCCTGAGCTAATAGGCCAAACAGTTTATAATTAATACAAGCCTCTGTGTGTTTCTTTGGGACTGAACAGCTAAAGAGCTGGGCACTTCTGTCTACAGACTGGCCTTGAACTCATGGAGATCTGCCTCCAGAGTGCTGGGACTAAATTTGCGCACCACACCACTTAGTTTTTTTAAGGAGACTGAGAGTGTGGTCTGGATGGGAGAGGAGGTGAGAAGGAGCTGGAAGGAAAGGGGAACATAATCAGAATACATTGTATGAAAAAAAAAAAACTTCGATAAAAAAAAAACTCTTCCTTTAGTTGCCTTTGGTCATGGTATTTTATCACAGCAACAAAAGTAATATAGTTACTCAGATCTGGAAACACCCTCATATATACACAGAGAGAGATGCCTTTCACAGGTCCAGGTGTCTTCCTATTTTCATTTTTATGTGTGTATGTACTCATTCCTAGGAGGAGGCAGTGTTGGCTGTGGCAGTGGCTGTGGCCGTGATGACAAGGGTGAAAACTTAGCCTTGGTGTTAGTGGCATCTCTAAGTACAGTCAACATCCAAGACCAACAACCATCACATGCAGGGTGGCACCAAAAGAGATTGTATGAGTGCATGCCATTCTATAGCTAAGAAGCTCTTCTCATGCCGCAGACAAGCAGTTTTCATAAATTTGGGATATACCTTAAATGAGGTAGATAGCCCCAGTCCTCGGGAGAGCAAAGTATCTATCTCATGAAAGCCTCCAGGTAGGCAGTTAGCTGAGTGGGAAGTGGTCTTATTGCTCAGAATATCCCCTTATCATCAGGGTAGGTTACAGGGTTTAGGTCATCTTGTGTGAATTCTTAATCTGTGTGGCACATGTAGGCAATGCTAGTTGCCAGGCAGCTATAATACATGCAGTCAGTTCCCTGTTGGGCGGACAAGAAAAGGAAGACATAAATGAATTGGTTAGAGGGAAGAGGACTTAGTTCTTCTCATACTCACGCCCATCTTTGATTCCTTCTAACCTGTCCCAACATAGCCAGGCCACAGAGGTTTTAAAGATACAATTTGGAAATAGGGAACCTTCATTTCTGAAAACAGGATAGAAACACTTTGGTCTTAAGCAGTAAGCACCTGGGCATTTTATATCAAAGAAAAGTAGAAGCAGTCAAGTTTGTGAATTAAACAGGCACTCTTCTAGAATCTGAGTGTATTTGGGATGCTGTAGAACATCCATTTAACTTATCTCAACCTCACAATAATCCTATTCTGATCTAGAAGCAGAGTAGGGAGGCTACAAACCACCTTTTTTGCTCCACTACCAACGGAAAGAACAACAGAGAGAAAAGGTGGGAGAAGTCAGGCGTGATATACACACCTGTGATCCCTGCACCTAAGGAAGTGGAGGCAAGAGAGGATCTGGAGTTTAAGATCATCCTTGGCCACAAAGAAAAGTTGAAGTCAGTCTGGGATACGAAATACACATCGAAAGTGTGACAGCATGATGCTAAATGCGAATGTTCTGTCTAATCCTCAACTGCAGCATCAGGAGGGTTAATTTCCTGTGTCCTCTGGACCACAGATTTTGATCAGACATCATTCTGAGTGTGCTTGTGAAGGTAGTTCCCTGCCCCCACCCCGCCCCAGCTCTCATCCAATCAGTTAAAGGCCTGAGAGAACAAAAAGCTGACTCTCCCTAGAAAAGTGATAGCATTCCTGCCAAATTCTTGTGCAGGACATTGGCTTCCTTAGTCCTGGGATGCAAACTGAACATTGTTATTTTAGTCTGGAGCCATGCTGCTTTTGAACTGGAACTCACACCGTTGGTCTCCAGATTACAGAAAGCAGTGTCCATAATCAAACAGCCCAATTCCTCAAAGATATGCCCCCTCCAACACACACACACATTGTTTTGATTTTCTGCAGGATCATACGTAATACACGTTCAGAAAGTTTAGAAACCACACCATGTATTTTTACATTTAAGAGCTCACACAATAAAAATGTGGTTTATTATTATTTATCATTTATTTTTAGATTTAAATATTGTTAAATGTTAACTTAGTAAATTAATTAAAATAAAACTAAACATTAAAATTTATTATTTTTAAATATTATTTATTACTGAAATGCAAACCACTTACATTAGGATTTGTCAAACACGTGTCTGTAGGTTTCTGAAAACCTTGATGTACCAAACCTTGGAAATTCATAAACACAGAGACCTAGATAAGTCCGTGAGGGGTTAGATTCCTAGCTTTAAAAAAATGCATTTAGTGAGAGAGAATATAACACATAAGCAATATCATTGTGAAATCAAACTAGAAAAGTTTGCTATCTCCAAACTTCAGAATCTCCACATTACTACTATAACTATGGAAGACTGCTGATGCTAGAAACCAACGGAGAAATATGAGGAGATACAGTAATGGGAATATTTCTCCTAAGAATTGACAGACGAGCAAGTCTCAATCTGTGGGGCATTACCCCTTTGGGGGAATGCATATCAGATATTTACAATTCATAACAGTAGCAAAATTATGGCCATTAAGTAGCAACACAGAAATTTTATGGTTGGGATCACAACGTGAATAACTGTATTAAAGGGTCGCAACATTAGGAAGGCTGAAAACCACTGTGATAGATTAACAAAAGTTTGCAAGAAAGCAGGTATTCTAAGACCTTTGTAGAAGCAACTCCATTGGAAATATATGTAATAAATACTTTCACAGTGCTGACTTCAACTGATAAGCATGAAATTTTCACCATAATTAAAAACAAAATAAACAAATGAACAAATCAAAACCAATCAACCAAATGCTGCTCTGCAGTGTCCAAGGTGAGTTCCTGAGGGCAAACATAAAGGTTAAGTTCTGGCCTGCGTAGTTAAGCAGCATTGGCTATGTGTGATTTGGAGTCAACATGTAAGAAAGCAAAGACTGTTGCACTGATGCTCTGAACCCCAAAACAAGAAATGCCTATTTTAAATAGTTAGTGTGAATTCACTGGCTTGCTCAAGTATGGACTTAGCAGGAGTAGGTTTTGTGCAGTTTATTATCCATGTTGTAGGTAAATGATCTTCGAGAAAAGCAGAACATCAACTACCGTGTTCCTGAAACTTTCTATAAAAAGATGTTTAGATTTATTTGAGTGTTTTGCTCTGTGTACCTACCAAGTGTGCTCAGTGCCCTCAGTGGTCAGAAGAGGATGTTGGATTCCCTGGAACTGGGTTATGGATAGTTTCAGTACACCTCGTGGGTACTGAGTATTGAACCTAGATTCTCTGCAAGAACAACTGCTCTACTGAAATACTTTTTCTTCTTTTTTTGTTACTGTTTTTTGAGACAGGGTTTCTCTGTGTAGCCCTGACTTTCCTAGAACTTGCTCTGTAAATCAGGCTACCCTTGAACTCAGAAATCCACCTGCCTCTACCCCCGCCCCCCAAGTGCTGGGATTAAGCCTGGCTACTGAAATACTCTTAAAACTTAGAGTCAAGCTAGAGAGTGTTCACATAGTTCCCCAGCACTACTGTAGGAGACAGGTAAAACATTTGATGTTGAAATCCCTCTCCCTGTAGTAAGCACTGTGGAACAGAGCACATGAAGAGAATGTGCTGTTTATCCAGTAGTGAGGCTCCAGTGAACTCTTGTTCCACACACACAGGATCTTGTGAGTAACCTGCTGCAACACATGAACTTATGGACCTTGCCCTCTGAGGAGTTTTGTTTGTTTTTATCTCTTGGTATCATAACCCCACTGCTTTAGTACAATTGAGCCTGTGGTTAGGACATTAGGAGAGGAGGCAGGAGCTCTTGGTTAGGCCCACGACAACCACCAAAGTGAGAATCAAGAGGCTAATCCTTAGACATTGATCACTTTATTCTGGAACTGGTTTTCACACTACATGAGTAGGAAAGGATTTTTTTTTTCCTCCCAAGAGTAACAAAATTAACAGAAAAAAAAGTATTATTGGAATTCCATGGGTGGCACATTCACAATGACTTAATGCTAAAGAAGCTGTTTAAGGCACTCTCACAGAATTCCTAAATTAGGTAAAGAATTAAAGGATTCTAGCATAGTAACCTCATCTTCACCCCACCCCTACCAAGTCAAAGAACTTGGCAAAAAACAAAAGCAAAAATAAAAAAGCAGTATTACATTGACTCAATCTAAAACATCCTGTTGTTTGTTTTTTAAGCTATACAAATGGCCTTGGTGAAATTTTCCAGATAATAATGGGTTTTCAGAGCTATGCAGGAAACCTCACCAGTATATTTAATAAGTGTCTATGAGTTAGCACCTGTATACAAGGCACAAAGCAGGACATGATTTCCAAGTCTGACCACTTGTGAAGGGCTCATTAGCCTAACGAAGGGTCAGAGTAACACCCCCAAAGCATAAGTGTCCCTCAGGAGACCTGAGATGCAGGTCAAAGGAAGGCAATTTGCCAGTCAGGAAGCCCATTTAATTCCAATGGGTGAGAACTCTTACAGACCACTCTTTCTCATAACCTCCTATGAAATAATTTTTTTGTTTTCCTCTAGTTACCTTCTAGTATGTAGAAGATAATGAGTCTCAGCCAGATCCCTAATATCTAAGGATGTGCATTATTAGATAGAGCCCCAGGCTATGACGTCTGCAGTCATAAGGGCTCAAGGGTGACTTCAGTTCAATGACAGTTGAACACCAACTTCGGAATGTACAGCGGGGGTCACTGGGACAGGTTTCTTCCCTGTGTGTCTTCTCTGATGTTGAATAAGGTATGAAGGTCGGGTGAAGCCTTTTCCACATGTTTTGCACTCAAAGGGTTTTTCGCCAGTGTGTACTTTTTGGTGTTCAATAAGGCTTGTAATCCTACTGAAACTTCTCGCACAATCATTGCATTGATAAGACACAGGAGTTTCAATATTTTCCCAATGGCTTTCCACCCTACTATGACTTTCCCAGTAAGGTTCTGGAACAAAAAAATCTTTATCCCCAGTATGGGTCCTCTGGTGTCTCAGGAGATGTGAGCTACGCCTAAAGGCTTTGGGACACATATTGCACTGGTACGGCTTCTCCCCGGTGTGAATTCTGTGATGTTCAAGGAGGCTGCAGCTCTGGGTGAAGGTCTTCCCACAATCATCACACTCGTAGGGCTTTTCCCCGGTGTGGGTTCGCTGGTGCTTGATGAGATCTGAGCTGTGACTGAAGGCCTTGCCGCATTCTTCACACTCATATGGCTTCTCACCAGTGTGAACGCGCTGATGAATGATGAGAGCTGAGCTTCCAATGAAGGCTTTGCCACACTCCTCACATTCATAGGGTTTCAATCCAGTGTGGATTCTTTTGTGTTTACTTAAGCCTGAACTCTGAGCAAAACTCTTTCCACATTCACGGCAATAGAACCGCCTATTTCCAGTGGCAGTTTTCTGTGTTGTCTGTAACTTGCCTTCCTGCTCACTGGCTTCTGCACCTGCAGGAATCTGGACAGTGTCTTCACCCAAGTAGCACAGTGTCTGCTCAGGCTTTTGTTCTGTGTACTCCTCCGCTGGAGGCAAGTCCCTAATCTTAGTCTGCATGTCCTGATCTGAAACACAAATGCCAACAACTGTTAATTACATTTTGTATAGGAGCACTATGATGAATAGCATGGAGACAAGAATTACAAAGGTCTATATAGATGCCAAGGTCAAGCATTTAAATGCAGAAATTAGGATGGGACAAAAAGGAGGATACAGAGAAGCTAGGGAGACCTGGAGTCAGGAATGGGGCTATTAATAGAAGGGTACAACTGAGAATGGAGGGAGCAGAGGAAACCAGTGAGAACTGATGACTCCTGTGGATACATAGGGAGGTGGTGCGGGAACCTCTAAGTTGTAATACTAGAAAGGCAGCACAGACATACACCTAAGGTTAATATTGCACTTTCTCTGCTGGGGAAGAGTGGAGCTGATCAAGCCTTTGGAGGCCAGAAAATCAGTAGTGAGTCATAGATCTTGGATACTGAACTACAAGATGTGAAGCTATACTGCTGGACTTTGGCTTTGCTTAAGTGTAATGGTTTTTATGCCCCAGTTCTTCCCTTTTGGAGTAAAAAATCTTTAACTTGTTCTTAATTTTACAGGAACCAACAGTTAAAGAGACTGGATATTTTTAAAAAGACTCTGCATTCTAAAGTGTTGAGATTTTTAAAAATGCTATGAGATTTTAAGAAGTTATACTGTTTTATATTGGGATAAAATCTTGGGGACAAGAAAGGAAAGGCTGGTTTAACAGTGGTGTATTTTTATGTCAAGTTGACAAGGGTCAACTAATTTGTGCTGGTTACTTTTTGTCAACTTGACACAAATTAGAGTCACTTCTGAAAAAGTAATCTCAGTTGAGTAACCACCTTCATCAGACTGGTCTGTAGACAGGTCTGCGGGGCATTTTCTTGTTTAATCACTGACGTAGAAGGGGCGTCCACCACACTGTGGGGGTGCCATCCCTGGGCAGGTAGTTCTGATCATACAAGAAAGTAAGAAAGTAAGCCAGTTTGCAGATTTTGCGAATGGTCTCTGCCTCAGTCCCTGCCCTCAGATTCCTGCTTGAGTTCCTGCTCTAATTTCCCTCAATGGTGTCAGAAATAAACCCTCGAGCCCTGCAAGGAGTCATAGTATTTGAGTCATATGGTATTTATTATTGCAAGAGAAAACAAACTAGAACAGATGTGAAAAAGACTGAGTACAGGAAGTAACAGAAAACAGGGCAAGTATTCACATTTGTTCACAATAAAGACAAAGGCAGTTATGGTGAACTGTGCCGTAGCAGTGCCGGGCACAACAGAATAGAGCATCAGCTCTCTGAGACAAAATTGGAGCCACTACCATGCCACCAATGAGCTGTGTGACTTTTGACAAGTCTGACAACCCTATGTCCTTGCCTCTAGGTGTGTGTGTGTGTGTGTATATATGTGTGCGTGTGTGTGTATATGTATGTATATGTATATACACACACACCTACAGCTGATATCTAATGTTGCTTCATTCTCACACTGTGACTCCATGACCCATTTCTTGTGGAGAGGCTCCTCATCTTTACTAGTCATGGATGGAAATAGGAAGGAAAAGGGAGGATTTTTTTTCCAGTTCATTCAAACCATGGTCTCATACATGCTAGGCAAGTGTTCTACCTCTGAGATGAAAGGCCTAGTACTCAATCTTTACCCAGAATCTCCTTTGAGCCAGCACAGCACTAGGGACGGGATCTACTTTATCCCAGTCATCTTGACTAGAATACCCAGGTAGTGTGCTACTGCTTTCGTCAACTTGACACAAATCTGGGTATACTGGGGAAGAAAGAATCTTAATTGAGATAATCCCTCTATAAGAATGGTCTGTAGTTGAGTCTGTGGGAACATTTTCTTGATTAATTATAAATGTGGGAAGGCCTAGCTCATTATGGCAGTGCCATCTCTGAGCATGATGTCCTAGAGTATATAATAAAACAGGCTAAATAAGCTGTGAAAAGCAAGCCAGTAAGCAGTACCCTGCCATGGCTTCTGTTTCTACCTCAAAGTTTCTGCTTTGAGTTTTTGTCCTGACTCTGATGTTGAACTCTAATGTGGAACTGTACGCTGAAATAAACTGTTTCTTTCCCAAGTCGCTTTTACTCATAGTGTTTTCTGACAGCAATAGAAACCCTAACTGTGACAGAGGATAAAGAATCAAGATTACAAGCATTAAGGAGCTAGTCAATAATAGGCTTTCAAATTGTGTTTATAATTTCAAACATAATGAACTCAAGAGCTTCTAACAGCCCAACAGGGGAAGGAGGTTCTGTTACAGAAAAGATAGCAAGAAGCCTGAGAAGAAATTAGCATCTGTCAATCTTACCTAGGGAAACCAGGCTGCCAGAGTTTTCCTGCATGTCGTCTTTGTAGAGGTTCATCTGAGATGAATCCTGTTCTGTCCATCTGGGAGAAAGGGCTGGAGCTACATCTTCCATTTTTAGCAACCCCTAAAAAAATAAAAGTCCACCAAAGAGATGGAACAGGGAATATCTGGGCTGCAAGTTCACAGGCTCAACCATTCCACCCCCAAATGGCAAAGTCTCAAGCATGCTATGGGAAGTTTAACAGTAAAAAGACCTTAGGATGAAAAAGGAAACGCAGACTCCAACTAAGAACTGGGTGGAGAATGGAGGCTAGGGTAGGGATGGCGTGGAAAGGGGGCACACTAGTAAAGGATGTTGAAGAGGGGGAACAACTCTAGCTCACCTGCAACTCTGAAGTGAGCCTGGGAGCTGCCACTCCATCTTCTCCACAGTGGCCCCCCTGGGTGACTACAACAGAAAGCTCTGGGTGAGACTCCCACTAGTACCCAGTCCCCTCAAATTGTGGAACCCAGGTTTAAAAGTTTGACCAATAAATTTTTGCAAATACAAATTTATAAAGTATTTTCTTTTCCAAAATACCTGATTGCTACCAGAGCCAAAGATATTCTGTGAAGATACACAAAAGGTCTTGGAGAGCCAGAGTATGGGTCATTGAGAAAGCACTTGATTAGCATGTGTGAAGTCCTGGATTTCTTCACATGTACCACCACAAGAAGGAAAATGACATAAAGCCCAGTAACACTAACCTCTGACTTCTGAGGGCAGGGATCCCAAAGACTCCTGCTTAAGCAGAGGCTCCATGGGCTCCATCTGGCTACTCTCTGAGCCCTGAGCTGATGTCAACAGTACTGCCTTGGAACAAAGGATTTCCTGCCCATCGTCATCATCTGGAACCTAGAAGTCATTCATTTATTTTTATTTTCCATATATTTATTAGACATTCCCAAAGTAATTTCAGCTTGACACTGTCTCCAAACTCTACAAATGTTTTCATTTAATACAGATAACGACTTCATGAGGGCACAGCTTACTCAAAATCACTCTACTAAATGACAAAGCTAAGAGACTAGGCAAATGTTTCCACAGTTTCCACACTCAATGCTTCCTATACATGTAGATTTATGAACTCGCTTAGGAAAACGGTGATATAAACCCAATACATGCCAATTTCTTACCAGAAACCTGAGGATGCTATTTCTAGTTTAGAATGGGTGAAACCAGAAAGCCGACAGTATATGAAACCACCCAGTAGGGTATGGCACGTGCTATCTGATGCAGAGCTGCTTCAGATCATTGTTACAGCTTCCAAGTTCCGTTCTCTCCCACTGCTCAGCATCCCCACACCTGTCACAGACTGAAGCTCAGCATGAGGTGACTTTTCACTGTTCAAAAACTCAGGCAGTAATTCCAAGTCCAGAACTTTGACTTTGGTCACTGGTTAGAAAGTCATGTGTCTCCTGAATAAAAACACTAGAGAATGCAGAGAGGAAACTGTCTCCTGTAATAGGCCAGAAGATGGAAGTTAAAACCAGCCCATTTTCTACCAGAGGATCAAACAAGGGGTCCATAAATTTGGATAGGAAAAAACCTTTTAGATTCGAAGAAAACTGTGGAATTTCCCTCCATTGTCAATGAGAACAACAAAGCAAGGTGGCTAAGTACGACAGCACTGAAGATGTCACATGTGACAAGCCAAGAAAACACTTATAAAGTCGTTTGTGCCTATTGCCACTGTGCTCAAGCCTGTTCTCGGGTCTTACTCAGCACACCAGTTAAGGAATTCACATCTAACCTTTCACCTCTCTGCTCAACACATTCTATCCGAACTGCGCTAGCTGGGAGGTCTCCCCAATCCTTGTACTTTCCTTTGTGCTTTTAACTATTCTGAGGGGTCCAGGCCACTTCGCTGTTGCCTCAGGTTCCCAGTTCAGACTGAGACTTCGCAGGCTCTAAGCAATGCCTCCCTTGGATCTTGCTCGAGGTTTCTGGAAGGTACAGGGCATAGGTCTCAGACCCTAAACCTGTTCCTTCTACCTGTGGAGGCGTCTCGTCCAGCTGCCTCTCCAAGTACTCCAACAGCGCCACCACCTCCTCCCCGCTGTCGGGGTGCTGCTCGCGCACCCAGGCCTGCAGCTCCCCTGGCAGGATGGTCAGGAACTGCTCCAGCACCAGCAGCTCCAGAATCTGCTCTTTGCTGTGCATATCTGGCCGCAGCCACTGTCTGCAGAGCTCTCGGAGCCGGCTCAGTGCCTGCCGGGGTCCGGCAGCCTCGGGGTAGCGGAAAGCGCGGAAGCGCTGGCGGGACCGGTCTGGCCCAGGGCTGCCCAGCCAACTGGCCTCCTCTGCCAAGGGGGAGGCCTCTTCCTGTTCCACCTTTATGACCAGTAACTCCATCTGGTCCTCTGCAGAGTGTGAGTCCAGGGCTGTGCTTTCCCTTGATTCTCTAGCCATCCCGAGCCAAGTAGTTCTCCCGTTTCACTGCAGCTGTGAGCTGTATTTCTGCAAGAGACTACTAAGAGGTGGAGAGGACGATGAGCCACTCGGAGTTGCAAATGCTCCCCTCCTCCTATGCCCAGGACCCCGGGGAACCTGCCAAGGAGCAGCTGGGGAGATCCCCATGTTCAAACGCCTCTGTAGGTTTCCATTCTGGGGGACTTAGAATCAACTAGGCATGTCTGTGAGGGTGTTCTGGAGAGGTTAAACTTGAGTCAGAAGATCCACGTGACTGCCGGTGGCATCATTCCACATGCTCTGATCTCACACAAAAAGGAGCTAACATGTGGAACAGCAGCATTCATCTCTCTGCTTCCTCACTACAGACAGATAGATGTGAGTAGCTGCCTCCTTGTTGGACAGTACTCTCAAACTGTCAACCAAAGGAAACCCTTCCTCTGCTTGCTTCTGTTGGGTAGTTTGTCACAGCAATAAGGAAGTACCTAACCTTACTAGACCTGACAGGAGGGGCCGCTGCTGTGATAAACTTGACGTGTTTCTTACCTATGCACTGGTTTGTGGAGAGAACACTTTGGGGCTATAGGCTAAAGCCCTAAATGGGCATAAGTAAAGTTTAATAGGCCCTTCTGGTGAGAGTTTGGAATTCCAGAATGCCAGAAACGTGAGCAGTGGAAGCCTAGCTGACAGTTTCGGAGTGGAATACAGACCCTATCAGGAACAGGAATGGAATCTCTTTATGTTTACATCCTGACAAAGAATCTGGCTGCACTCAGTCCATGCCATAAGACTGAATTTAAAAAATAGCAGACTAATTTATTTGGCAGAAGAAATTCCAACTAGGATAGCATGCAGGCTGTGGCATGACTAGTGATCACTTATTCAAATCAGTAAATAGAGAAACCAAAAATACATGAAAACTGTGGTTTGTTCAGGAAAGGTGAGTGTCCAGTGTAGTGCAACAATGAGGGTGCAGGCAGATAAAGCTTCTGCAGCTGTCACACTACATTGTGAAAGATAATCTTGTATTCTACATCTGGGAAATAGGAAAAGTTCTCTGAGGGCAAGACCCCACACATCCATTCAAAATCCTAACTTGTGAAATTCCTTTAAAAGGGAGAACCGAAACTGAGACCATCACCACAAAAGTTTACTGATTCAAAATGGCAGCCTATGGAAGCATGTCCCCCTGGGTCAGCCTCAAAGGCAGGTAGAGACCACTGCAACAGCGGTATAAAGGAAATCAAGCTACATTTCAAACAAGCAATACTTGAAAGAATCATCCAAGTAGTACTGGCTTTGCAAGCATGAAAGATATAAAAGTAAAGGAATCAAGGAGGCTTGCACAATTCCAGAAAGACCCTACAACTAGGCTGTGTGGTGGGGTCAGATTCCCCATAAGAAGGTATTGCATGAAGCTGGGAATAAAAAGCCTACATTGCAATGGAGATTCCAAAATATAGGAGATGCTAGGATCATGGGACATCCACTGAGAAAAGCCAAGGCACAGAGTAGAGCTGGAACGAGAGAGAGGTCCTGTGCTGCAGACAACAGAGCTGGAGCGGTAGAGCTGCCCAGATGACTGCATCATGAGCCCGAGGCATGCAGGATTTCATATTTTCCTCCTAGTCGCTTTAGTCCAATCTTGCCCTGCTATGTTCCCGTTCCTCATGTTTGGAATAGGAATGTTTACTTTGAGCCCGTGTACATAAGAAGTACATAACTTATATTATTTTACAGGAACTCACAGTTAAAGAGATTGCCTGAGTTTCAGAAAAAACTCTGCACTTACATTCTGAATAGTGTTGGGACTGTTAAATACTATACGGATATTTAGAGACAGACTAAAACACATTTTACATTATGAGATGAATGTGACCATGGGGGCCAGGGTTAATATGTTCTGATTTAAGTGATGCATGTAATTATGACAAGTTAATCTTGTTAATGTGACAGGGTTTAGGATCACTTAGGAAACTCTGAGGGCATTTTTAGAAAACTTTAACTGAGGTGAGAAGACTTACTATGTATATAGGTAGTACCATTCCATGGGCTAAGATCCTAGACTGAATAAAAAGTAGAAAGTAGAGCACTGGCATCCATCTCTCTCTCTCTGCTTCCTGATGGCAGAATGTGACCTGCCACCCCAACCTTCGACTCTGATTTCCCCTCTATGGTAGACAGTATCTTCAAATAAACCCTTCTTTAAGTTGTATTGTTAGGTATTTTGCCAGAGTAATTAGGAAATCTGAACCCTACAATAAGCTCTCCAAAGGATGTTCTGGAAATAGGTCTGAACCCCTCATACTTCTGGAGAGAGAAACTGAGACTAGAGCAGCCAATTTCAGTGAACCTGTAATTCTAGCAGTGGGAATGTACAGAATAGAGTATCCCTAGATTTGATGGCCAACTCTTGCCCAATTGGTGAGCTTTAGGTTTAGTGAGAAACCTGTTTCAGAAACATAAATAGATAAAAATAAAGGTGGAGAACAATAGAGGAAGACATTCAATACTGATCTCTGGCTTCCATGTGCACACAAACAAACATTTGAACACAAACATACCACAAGCACTGTAGACTTCAAAACTAGAAAACGAGCTAATTCATCTCTGTTTTCTAAGCTTACAGGAAACCAGAGGAGGTTAAGGAGGTGAGGACACAGGCTGCCTCTGTAGCACACCAGCAGGCATGCTTGTTTCCCAGGGCTGAAAAACAGATAGCAAATGGATGGGTGGATGTGCCGGAGATCTGTGACACATGCAGATTGAGTAAAGGGAGATGCCCTTCCTTTTCCTTCACTCAAATCTGTGTTAATTGGGCTTTGGTGGCTGTCCAATGGGCTTCACAAGGGAGATGAAGTTGGCATAATCCATGTCAAAGAAGACTGGATGAGTACTCCACCTGAGTTAGAATATGGGCACTAAAATAAGACATTTATGGAGGCCCTTCCTCTACCCACTATCAGATATATGACCTTGGGAATGTCACATATTAACCAGTCAATGCCTCAAGTTTTCACAGCTTCTCAGAAACTGTGAGACCTGGGATTCCTAAAAGGGATGGAAGATCTGATTCCTTTGAATAGAAGGAATGGAACTAAGCTAGAGCTGCCTGCACAGTTCAGTGAGTACAGTCAGAGCGCTCCTCTTTACCCGGTGGATCAAGACCAGAACGAGGAAGACTGGCGGAGCTGCTAAGGCAAAGATATTTCCAAGTCTGTGCCCATTTGAATTTCTACTTCTCACTCCAGTTTTCTACAGTTCCAGGGACAGCATAGATGACAGATGGAAGCTAAGGAACCTTGACTTAATTGTGCTTTTTTCTTTGGGTTTTATAAGATAAGGTCTCACTCCAGTCCAGGATGGCCCTGGGTTTACCAGGTAGCCCATGGTGTCCTTGAACTCAGGGCAATCTTCCTGACTCAACTTCCCAAGAGCTGAGATTACTGGTGTGATGAACATCACATCAACTGTTAGAAAAAACAAACAAACAAAAAACAACAAAAATACTTCCTCCTAATTAGCTATCACAAGAGATCTGGGATACGCTAATTTTTTCTCAAGTAAACCTAATTTAATCATACTTTAGATCCAAGAACTCAACTCTAGGTAAAAACACAAGAGCAAATTAAAATTATTAAAGCTTTGCTACACAATAGGCTCAACTGGGAAGCATTTAAAGCCTATGATAGTTGGGCAGCCAAGGTCAACTGACCCAGCTTCTGGGGGTGGGCTACAGGCCTCAGTATTTGAGAACTTACTGTGTGATCCAAAGTACAGCCAAGGGTGAGAACTAAGAAGCTAAAGAGAAAAGATTTTTTTTAAGTATCAGTAGAATAAATAAATTGATATGAGAATATTAAAAACCCATACTCCCATAAATAAATAATATTTTAAAGAGGAAGCAAAGGGAAGGCAGACTAGCACAGAGTACAAGAGACAGCAATTCAGTACAAACTATGTAGTTAACACAACATCCCCAAACTGTAAAAAGATATTTGTGGGTCGATCAGGAAAACATGAACACAGTGTTAAGGAATTGCTGTCAGTTCTGTTTATTGTGACAGTGTGGCTAAATTAAAGTTCCTATCTTAGCACTGACATGCTTGCAGATGGCTATGATGTCTTGGCCTCCAGTCTGCTGTAAAATGAATGAAGGGAAGATGGGAGGGAGAGGAGAAAAAGGAGAAGGGAGGCAGGGAAGAACAGATGGCGAGAGGAGGAAAGTGAAGAAAATGGGAAAGGGAGGAAAATCGCGAAATTAAGTAAACTGATTGCTGAATGATGGGCTGACTGCTGCAGTCGAGTTGAAGTTTTTTGCTGACTGACATTTAAATCTTTCTCAATATAATGCTAAACATTAAACAAAATCCCATCTTTTCTTTCCTAAATACAGTCCAAAACATTTTGTTGGGGTCAAGGGAGGTAAGAGTACACCCCAGATCAAAAGGGTGTTGGGAGGGAGAGGCTGTAGGGAGAAAAAGGAACACTGATATAGTCCTAAAAATCATTTTCAACCACTCATGTTTCATCGCCTGCCCTATCTGAAGTCTCAGCCCAACTGGGCAGAGTTCAAAGGTACAGGATCAGGACTGTTTACAAAGTGGGAGAGTTTGCCAAATAAGTAAACCAAAGACAAGGTTTTTAGATTTTTTGTTAGGTTACAAATAGAGAAAGGAATGCTACAGGGATCCCTGTAGGTTCCGAGAATGTTAAAAACCCCAAATTATCCAAGAAAAGGAGGCAGATAAAAGGATTATAAAAGATTGCAAGAGACATCGATTCAATGACAATGGTAAACGATATATGGTCAACATTAGCCTTAAAAACCTGCAACAAGAACGAAGTGTTAGTATAACTATCTCTAATCTGCCACCAATCTACCTAACTATCAGTCATATCGATCATCAATCCATGGGATCCTTATGCAGGTGAGGATTCTTGCTGAGGGCCAGAAAGCTGGCAGGTGGCAAAACAGGAATGTCAGCTTACACCACGGTCCTTAGTCTCTTCACTGTTAGATACCTCTTGCTGCTCCTTCTGTTTCTCAAGCTCCTCCTCCCCCTAAAAAAATGGCATCCCCAAGACTGTAAAACTTTGTGAGTCTGAGCATCACAAGACACTACACAAACCACTTCTCATCTTTCCTTTGGGATAGGCTCTTCTCCAGAATGTTTTATTTTCCTTCCTAAAATACAGAAATTACCCATTATAAAGAGAACTGGTAAATAGCACTAAAATTCAAAAGGCAACAGCCAGTACCAAGGCTAGTCACTGAGGCTTAAGTGCTGTCCTAGTTAGAAAGAGCGACAGCAATAATAAAAGCAATCTTTACACTGCAGATTATCCCTTGCCTGGTACTATTTTAAGCACCTTGCATAAATGAAGTCATTTACTCCTCACAACAATCCAGTAAGTTAGGCGATATCATTATCCCCTAAAATAGCAAAACATAGAAAAGTTAAGGGACTGGGAGAAAGTCACAAAATAGCACAGGCCAAAATCCACCAGGCAACCCGACTCCAAAGTTCTGGCTCTTTTCCAGTACCCCAGAATAAAGACCTTGGAACTGACCTTGTCTCCAGGAAAAGCAAAACTGTGCCGTCTCCCATTTTCAAAGCTTAAGTACAAGACCCAAGAATCCCATCTCCAAACGCCCTGAGACTGACCAGACACCCGGAACCGGCCCGAGGCGAGGCGCCCGAGGCCCTGTCGGGCACTCGGCCCAAGTGGCCACCGAGGGTTTTTTCCGGCGCCGCTAGGCCGCAGGGGAAGGTGTTCTGTCCCACCCTCACCGACCCACAAGCAGCCCGGCCCGCTGGAGGACTGTAACAAGACGTGACCCAAACCCACCCGCGATCGCAGCACCGCGCAGCACCCCGCAGTCACAAAAGTGTCCGAAAGTCCGACCCCGGGGGGCGGGGCACAGGGCACTTCCGGCCTCTCTAGGCAACAGCGACACTCTATGGTTCGCTTACCCCCACCCCCACGTCTCCCTCCTCTTCGTGGTTGCTTCGTGAAAATTTTTTTTTTAAAAAAAGTATATATTTTTAACTGCAGTAGAATTACATCACTGTCTCGCCTCCCTTTCCTCCCTCCAGCTCTTTCCAAGAAACCCTTCCATACCCTCCCACTCTTAAGTTGACAGCCTCTTTTTATTACTGTTAAATTCATATATGTACATATGTATGCATGCGCAAATTATATATATATATTTATATTTACACATGCGCGCGCGCACACACACACACACACACACACCACTCAACCTGCTAAGCCGGGTTTGTTGTTGTTGTTGTGTATATATGATTTCAAGGCTGACCACTCTGCATTGACAACCAATAAGAGGGCTCATCCCTGCGACAGAGTAATTCTCCATTCCTCAGTCAATAGTTGCCTGTGGTTCTTTGGTTAAGGGTGGCACCCGGTGAAATTTTGCGCCCCCCCCCAAGTTAACATGTTTATTGATGCTGCTATTGTTCCAGGCTTGTGTATGCAGCCATTTCTAAGTGAAACTGTTTCATGGCTGGCTTCTTGGTATTCTGGCTCTTAATAGTCTTTTTCCTCTACTTTCTTCACGTTCTCTGAGCCATAGATGCAGATGTAAATGTATCTGTTGATCTCTGCATTGTGCCCAGCTGCAGTTTTCTGTGATGATCTTCTCTATTTGTTGTAAAGAGGGGCTTCTTTGATGAGGAGTGGTAGTTACATTTATCTAGGAAAGATGGCTCTTGCACCAACAGACTTTCAAAACGTGATTTCCCCAAGGACAACTAAGGGAAAATAGCAAAATAATGAGTCTTTGTATAGCCTGACATCTCTGTGAGTAGAAAAAGGTAAAAAGAAAATTCTATTTCCTTGTGTCATCGCAAAGAAGTCCTAAGGAAATGTATCAGAAAATTATGCAAATGTTTAGAAACTGGATGAAAAAGGGAACTAAAGATGAGAGGGATGTGTTTTCTTTTTAATTTACAACTAGTTGTATTTTCTGATTAAAATATTAATTTTAAATACAACACATTTTTAAGGAAAATTCTGAATGACTTTTATAGAAAATCCAAGATAATCTTCAAATTATAATTAAAAATTTAGGTTTAAGTTGTTAAATTGAAAAAAATTGATGTTGATAATTACATTTTTCATAACCAACCCAAAACATCACCTTAAAAAGGCAACCATTACAGTAGCAAGAAAGTATAAAAGAGACCTAAATGGAAACATAAGGCTTTATTGATGAAGGATCGATAGTTGAGAGTCAATTATGTGGGTTTATACCTGTAATCCCAGCATGTGGAAATCTGAGGAAGGAGACTCACTTTAAATTACAGCTTCATGCTCAAGGCTAGTTTGGTCTGCATTGTGAGTCCTGGATTACAGTGTGAGATCCATCCTCATAAAACCAAACAACCCCATTCACGATCACTCAAGCAACTGTAATTAAACTCAGTGGGTCACACACACAAAAAGACATCAAAGTAGAGGAGACATGGGAAGAAGGACTTCTGTGGGAGATGGTTTCAGTGAGAAAGGCAGAGGGTGATGAGAGCTGAAGATGATCAAAACTCAATGTAAGTGTATGAAATTGTCAAATAATAATAGAATTTTAAACCATAAAAGTACATACCTATTAAAAGATACCCCTACCAAATAACAAATATAAATAATAAAGATAATATACCATACTGTGTATTTGATAATTCAACTTTATTAGGGTGTTATTTTTCCCTAAATTAATACAAAAATTCAATGCAGAGTGCTTGTTTCAACACCATAGCCTATAATTAGACAGATACACAGATTATTATGGCACTGCACTGTTGCGAATTAGTTCGATATGGGAAATAACCAGGCCAGCTTAAGGATAACAATTATAGTTTTAATGGTTATAATGGGAAACTCATGCCACAAGAATGGGGAGTCCAATTTCCTCTGTGTCCAGCAGGAATCGCGCAGAGAGAGTGCGCACCTGGTCCATCCCAGTTTTCTTCCTGGGTTCCAGGTAGCCACGCCTTAACTAGGCGTGATTGGTTAACAGAGCTTCCCCATCATCTCCCCCTTTTGTCTAAAAAAGATCAATCCAAACCCAATACAACTATATACAATTGGAGCAGATATCAAATATAAAATTACAAACAATATTAAGCAAAGAACATATAACAAAAGTTTTACTAAAAATTCTATTTCAAGGAGTCTAAATCTTGCATTGAAATTAAGCTTGGCTAAATCATGAGGAAGGTAACTACAACTATCTAATCTTGAACCCCATTGAAGATCTGAGAAGGGAAACAATATTACTCGAGTAAGCAGGAAGTGCAATTGAGCCACTTCCAAAATGTTCAACTGGCTACCTGAGCAATTACCCAAAGTCTCATTTGCAATGTTGAAGCAACCAACTAAGGCCTAATGTAACTGACATACCATTTTCAAAGGCAAGAAACTTTTCAAAACTATCTTACCCTGTCTTGGCAGGATTTGACAGTCCTGTTTTATCCATTTATGGATACTATGTATCTTTGTCAGTGGTCGAGGTATGGGCATTTCTTTGCCCAAAGGCCAGTTCTGCCAAGAAGACAACAAGCTCCCAGCGGAGTGTCTTTGGTGCTCAACATTCTCTCGGGAATAGATCAGTGTTGTCAGGAATGATTGTGTCTTACCACCAAAGCTCAAAATTAGATTAAATGCCATTTCTACAACTCTTTGAAGAGGCCGAAGATTATCTGTCAATACAGAATATAATCTCTATTTATCTAAAGAACCTGATTAGTCTAACTATAAATATGACAAACATAGATGACTATTGATCTATAATTTTTAATACCTATCTAACTTAAAGACTAAGACAATAAACAACTGTGCAATAAATGAGGACAATGACCTCCAAATGTAAACAATGTATAAGTATCGTGATCAGAGGTAGAAATGTACACTGCAATATGGTAAATATATATCAATACATAAGCAATGTTTCTCTTCTATAGGTTGCCTTGGTAATGGTGTCTATCATAGCAATAGAAAAGTAACTATGGCACTGAACAAAATACAAATTGAAGAAAAAAATCTTACCTCATTAGAAATTAGAACTATGTATATAGAAATAAAAATGGCAGAAGCTAGTAGAAAGGACAGTTGAAAGACTGGGAGAAGTTATTTGTGACACAAAGTATCAGGAAAAGAGCATTACACTGAATAGAAAATGAATATATGCAAATAAATAAAAAATCATAGACAGATGGGAAAAATGGATAAGAATACACTCAGGCTATTCACAGAGGGAGGGGGAAATGTGGTGGAGCCTGAAAAAATTAATTATTAATAAAATATTGTCCTGTTATTCCAGGTCCTTCTGACTATGATGTGATGCATAGGAGAGGAACTGTCTTAGTCACTTTTCTATTGCTGTGCAGAAACACCTTGCCATGGCAACTCTTACAAAAGAAAGACTTTAATTAGGGCTTGCCCAGAATTTCAGAAGTTTAGTCCATTATCATCATTTGTGGGAAGCATGGTGGCATGCAGGCAAACATATTGCAGGAAAAGTAGCTGAGAGTTCTACATCCAGATCAGCAGACAGCAGAAAGACAGAGACACTGGGATTGGCTGGGCCTTTGAAACCTTAAAGCCCACCTCCAGTGACACACTTTTTCCAACAAAGTCACACCTACTCCAGCAAGGCCACATCTCCTAGTCCCTGTCAAGCAGTGCCCTCCCTAATGACCAAGCATTCAAATCTATGCGTCTATGGGGGCCACTCTTACTCAAATCACAACAGGAACTCTGGGAAACAGAAATCAAAATTTTGTTCATCTTTTGCAAATATCAATTTCTTATTCTCCTTTCCAAAAGAGATAAAAGAATGCATTTGAAAATTCAATAACTGGGTATTATATGCCTGAGGTCCTACTAGTCTGTTTTTTAGATAACATACCCCATATGGCATTACAGCTTCAACTGGGGCAACTACTTTGTTTAATTTGCAATTCTTAACTATCATTCTCTAGGATTTGTCTGGTTTTGCGAGGATAGGCAACTGAGAAAAAGGAGGGGATTATGAGGACAACTTTGAATCCCCAATTAACATTTTCCATTGGTGAACATTCATTGTACAGGACATGGGCTTGTTTAAGGATATTTCTCATACAACTATATAATGTACTTTGAGTATATACCTCCACAAGTCCCTTTATCCCCACCCTGTATCTGTATTTAGGATTGTTCTTCTAGACCAGTGGTTTTCAACCTTCCTAATACTGTGGTGACCCTTAAATATTGTTCCTAATGTTGTGGTAATCCCACAATCATAAAATTATTTTCATTTGCTACTTCCTAACTATAATTTTGCTACAGTTATAAATCATAATGGAAATATCTGTGTTTTCTGATGGTCTTAGGCAACCCTGTGGAAGGGTCATTCAACTTCTAAAGGGGTTGCAACCCATATGTTGAGAACCACTGCTCCAGAATTTTGCTTCTACTTTTGTGTCATAAGCATATACATGATTTTAAGTGTCTATATGAAGTCTAGGAACTCCAAATGAAAGCATGCAATATTTGTCTTTCTGAAACTGAATTTCCTAAGTTGATTATCACCAATTATATCCATTTTCCTATAAATGATAACTTTATTCTTTATGGCTGAAAAATTCTGAAATATATATATATATATATATATATATATATATATATATAAAAACATAGTTCTCTGTTGAATAGATGCCCAGGTTGGTTCCAGAGCTTAGCTATTGTAAATAGTGATGTAATAAACATCGATATACAATTATCTCTCTCTCTCTCTCTCTCTTTTTTTTTGGTTTTTTCAAGACAGGGTTTCTCTGAAGCTTTGGAGCGTGTCCTGGAACTAGCTCTTGTAGCCCAGGCTAGTCTCGAACTCACAGAGATTCGCCTGCCTCTGCCTCCCGAGTGCTGGGATTAAAGGTGTGCGTCACCACCGCCCGGAGCAATTATCTCTCTTATACTGACCTGTCATTGGATAATACTTAGCAGTGGTATAACTGGGTCACATGGCACATCTGTGTATAACTTTCTGAAGAACCTCCATGCTGATTTCCACAGTGGTTGGACTAGTTCTCATTTTCCCCAACAGTGATTAAGGGCTCTGTGTTTTCAGCATCCTCATCAGCGTTTTTTTTTTTTCTTAATGTCATTCTGACTGGAGTAAACTGGAATCTCAATCTAGTTTTAATGTGTATTTTCTGATGTCTAACAAGGTTGAGTTTTCATTTGTTTATTGGACATTTGTACTTCAAGTTTTGAAAACTGCCTGCTGATTTCACTAGCCTATTTATCGATTGGGTTGTTTGATGTAGTTTCTTGAACTCTTTGTATATTCTAGGTATTAATCTTGCCAGTGATGTAGCTAATGAAGATTCTCACCCATTCTGTAGTCTTTTTACTCACTTCATTTGCTGTAAAGATCCATTTTAATTTCTTTAGAAGCCATTTATGAATTGTTGGCATTTATTTCTTGCCTATGAAGGATTTCTCCTACTTTTCCCTCTAAGAGTATCAGAGTTTCAGGTCTTTCAATAAGGCTTTGAAATTCAGGATCAGAAATAAGAGTCTGTGTTTATTCTCTTACATAAGGATATTCAGGTGCTGAGATTACACACACATCGGCCTGAAGAAAAATGATGAAAACACTTCTATTGGGAGAAATGATTAGCATCTGAATGGCAAAACTCAGTGTAAATGAGACTTTTCTATTTTTAATTTCACTATTTTTTTTATGTGTATGAGTATTTTGCCCATATGTATGTCTGTCATCATGTGAGTGCCTAGTACTGGAGAAAGCCAGAAAAGAGTGCTGGAGCTCCTGCAACTGGAGTTACAGGTGGCTGAGAGCTGCCATGTAGGTGCTGAGAATCAAACCTGGGGCTTTGGCAAGACTAGTAAATGCTAACTATTGAACCATCTCTCCATTATCTATTTATGGAAATTAAAAAAAAATAAAATTAATATAAAGAGGCTTAAGATGTAGTTCAGCAAGTAGAGTCCATCCTTAACATGCGCAGAGCCCTGGCTTCAGTCCCCAGTGCCACATAAGCAGAGCATGGTGACACATGCCAGTAATTCCATCACTTGGGAGATAGAGGCAGGAATTCAAGGTCATCATTGGCTACGTACTGAGTCTGAGGCCAGTCTAGGATACCAAAAAGAAATGCATATATAAAGAAGAGGCCCACGGGCATAAAGTCCAAGAAATAAACAAAATATTGTAGATGTGTGTCATGTATTTACATAATAAAACTATTGCTTTCCTGATTTTGCTTGAGATATCTGCAAGACTTTAAAACTATAACATATGACATGATTTTTCCATTCTAAATCTCTATTTCGTACCTATGTTTATAATTTTGATTTATTTTCCTTAGATATGGTCTTGCAAATAGTATGTTGTTTATTTTATTTTGTATTATAACATTCATGAGAATGAGGAACTTGTGTTCATGATTATTATGTAGCATAATATTGTATTAAACAGACTTTGAATAATTACTAAAATTTAACAAGTCAGTTAATGGCATAAACTTGTAATTCCCACATTTGGGAGGCAGAGGCAGAAGGATCAGGAGCTCAAGGCTATCCTAGGCTGAACAGTGAGTTTGAGGTCAGACTCATCCATGAGAGACTCTGTTTCAAAAACAAACGTGCATCAATTTAAGCTTCTGACATATCTGTTCTCTATTTCTGTGGTTACTACCTTGATTCCCACTCACAGTATTTCCACTCAGGGTTTTACTGCAGTCTCTATACAGGCCTCTTTGCTCACATCCTTACGGCCGTCTCCCACAGAACTGCTGCAATAACACTTCTAGCTGCAAAAGTAATCATATTGCCCAGGTTCCTCTGTTCAGGATACAGTTGGTGCTCTTTGCCACAAATTCTACTTCCTAGTTAGGCAGAACTGCTCAATTCTTTGGATGCATCAAGTATCTCAACTTTCCCAAACAGTATTTGCTCCTTTGAAAGTATTGTTAAAGCACTACCAATACTGCAAAAGCACCATTAAAATTTAACAACGGGGCTTTATTATTACCACTTCTTTTTAATATTCTTTTAAGTAAGCAAAGATATTCAAAGTTGGGGCTACTTGATTCACTAATTAATAGCTGTTTGTTGTTGTTTGTTTGTTTTTTCCATTCCCTTTGGTCCTAGCTGCCCTGAGCAAGGACTATTAGCCACAGACAGCTGAACTGATCTAATGTCAAATCCAACTGCTTTAAGTGCTCCAAGGGCACTTTAAAGAAACTACATGTCAACTTTAGCTGCTCGCTGCTGAAACACAATTTCAGTTCGGAAAGCACTATTCCAGCTGTAACTGTTTAGTTAATGCAGGACATTTTCAAGCATCACTTGCTTTGGTGAACTCTTGAGCCATTTTCACCCAGGCTAGAGGGCAAATGCTGTCTCTGGTGATTCAACAAAAGGACTATACTGTTACTGATGCAAACAGTTCTACATAAAAACACCAACGCATCATTCTGGCTATAAAGCACGTTGTTCAGCTTACTGTTCTGTCAGCCAGGAAATATCCTCTCATGCACCTTCTTGGGATTATCTGTTTGTAGGGCCCTGTTTTCCCAGTTGTTCACGTGACTGTAGGCTTAGACCCAGGATTGAGGACTTTTCAGGTGCCATTTCAGGATCCGGGATAAGAAACGGCAAAAGCTGGTCATAAGTACTTCTATTACTCTTACTTGTGTGGCTTCAACCTTGATGGGGGATGAATATTATCAAGTTTTAGACAGAACCTACTTAAATGATTAACATACCTCTATGCAGAGTTGGGCAGAAACCGATGTAGAGACTACAAAAAGAGGGCAGAGATGGCAGGCTTTTACCGTGGGTTTAGTGACTTTGTGGGTCCCGGTGAGGGCTACTTTTCAGCAAGGCAGTGTCTACGTTACCTTCTAGGCAGGCACAGAATTCACTCCTCTAATCGACTTAGAAATATTTAATTCATTTCATACGCCAACTCAGTCCTCCAGTTACTTGCCTACACATGTCTTCTGGGGTTTGAGATTCCAGAAGAGAAATGCAGGGGGATTTAGGGGAAAACAAAAACAAATAGGAACAAGTTTATGTTTTCATTAGCCGCCTCTCTTCTCTCTTCACACTGTCAATTAGAGTCAAGATTGGGGACAGATTCGACACCGGAACTAAAGGGTAAGAAATACACTTGGGGAACTAGCAGTCCCTTCCGGTCCGCTTTTTGGTTTTCGTGCCCGCAACAGCGCCCCCTATAAACTCAGCCTCCAGCCGTGGGGCTGCGGTTTGTGGCCCAAGCCTGACAGCTACAAGTCACCGCGGCGTAATAATCTTGTACTTCCCAGAGAAAAGCTGCTTTTAGAAAGAGGGAAGGAAGGCTTAATTTGGCGCCTGGGCTCAGGGCCAATGACGCACTTCCCGTCTTTGTGGCGGTCAGCTGCTCCGGAGCTGGGACGTTGAGTCCGGACGGCTTTGCCGAATCTCAGGCTTCCAGGAGATTTAAGGCCTTTATTTGGAAAGGGGCGAGGGAACAATTGCGCCTGTGCGTTGCGGCCCCGATTCGGAGCTCAGAGACTGGGTAAAATCCAGAGGAGTCTGGATTTTCCCGGCTCAAACCCTGTCCTGAGGTACCTGAGACAGATAGAGGCGTTGATGGTTAATTAATTGATTGTGTTGGGAGTGGAACCCAGGGCATCCTCTTACTATAGGCAAACACTCTGCCACTGAGCTCCAGCTCTTTATTTTATGATGTTGGTTATTGAAGCCAGGGACTTGCTAAACACCATTCTAGCGGCGAGACCGTTCTGCTAGTGAGCCTCTAGCCATACCATCACTCTTTCGTCATAAATGTTAACACGAGGTAGCATTTGTTTCATATACTTCTTTTTGTAAAATAAACTACAAGTATCACGACATGTCATCCCCCAGTATATTTTTTAAAGATGTATTAATTGTTCTTTATGTGTTTGAGTGGTTCACCTGAACGTGTGCACGTGCAGTGTGTGCTGTCCGGTGCCCATGGAGGCCAGGAGAAGGTTTGTGGTACCCAGAGTACCGTACTAGAATTACAGTACAAGAGTTATGGACATTTCCTAAGCTACCACATAGGTGCTGAGGACAGGATCCTCTGCAAGAACCATTGGGCCATCTCTCCAGGCTTTACATTTTTAAGGACATTTTCCTACATCACCGTATTATTAGCGGACACAGTTACAAGCAGGAGCGTTCCCTAATACTAGTTTACACTCAGATTCCCTCTACCCCCACAGTTGTCCCACAGATTTCTTTTGCTGTTGATTTCTACCACCTAGAATGTAATTGTAGGCCACTTGGTGAATGTAGTTTCAAAATTTCTTTTAGTTATAATCCCACCTCTCCCCTCTCTTCCCATTCTACCATCTTGTTGAGATTCCACTGGCTCTCCTGTAAATCATCTGCTTACAGATTTGCTTGAGTCTTCATGGTACATTAGGTGTTCCTCTATTTCCCTGTAATTGTGACCCGGTATCCTTTTGAGAATTTTTCTGTTGTTGCTAAGTATACCAAAGCTAATGAAAAAAATGTTCATATACTTTCTCTCAATTTTTAGTCACAGAAGGAGGAAAATGTGAACACATCAAACTATAATTGCTGCACTGCCTAACACACATTAGGCACTTAGTAAATACTTACAAAAGGATTTCTTTGTGGATTGCTGTGAGATAATGCTCTTGTACACTGTAAAGATTTGTCACTCATATTAGTTTAATAAAACGCTGATTGGCCAGTAGCCAGGCAGGAAGTATAGGCCGAGAGACCAGACTAGGAGAATTCTGAGAAGTGGAAAGGCAGAAAGTGAGTCACCAACAAGATGAGAATGCCTTACTGAGAAAAGGTACCAAGCCATGTGGCTAAACATAGATAAGAATTATGGCTTAATTTAAGTTGTAAGAGCTAGTTAATAAGAACCCTGAGCTAATAAGCTATACAGTTTATAATTAATATTAGCCTCTATGTATTTCTTTGGGATTGAACAGCTGCATGACCGGGCAGGACAGAAGCTTCCATCTACAGTGGATTACAGGTAATCCATAGACACTGAACATTAAATTTAGGAAGGACAATTGTAGTTCTTACAGGAATATACCCTAAATACACCTTCCAAATTACACCCTTTCTTTCAGTGTATTATAATTGTATCCAGGAGCTATAAACTAGTCCCAGATCCATTGTCATATGTTGAATACAGGAACTCCATTTTCAAAGTTTACACTGTTTCTCCTTTCAGTTGTATCTGTTTTTCAAAATTATATCTTTTACAGAACATGGCCATGTCTTACCTAAGTGGAAGCCTTTCTAGATTTAATGCGATAGCTTCCATTTTTGCCTTCTTCCAGCCTCTTCTTTCTGGCTTCTGTTCTTGCTTTTGTTCTCATTTTTCCACTCAGCACTGAACTTATCAAGACACAAATCCAGTCTTGTCACCTTCCTTCTTGGAAGCCTTTACAACAATGGTTCTTAACTTGTGGGTCAAGACACCTTTGGCAAACCTCTATCTCCAAGAATATTTATGTTACAATTTATAACAGTAGCAAAATACAGTTATGAAATAGCAATGAAAATAAGTCTATGGTTGGGGTCCCCAAACATGAGGAACTGTGTTAAAGGGCTGCAGCATTAGGAAGGTTGAGAACCATTGCTTTAGAGTTTCCCAATTCATTTATACAATTTAAGTTCCTGTGTTCTTAATCTGTCTTGCCAGCCTAATGCTTTGCTACTTTCCTCTTCTGACTTGACTGTAGATATTCCAGCCTCCTCTCGTTCCTTTGGTCCGTGACAAGGTCTTTGAATAGTCTCCTGTGCTCTTCCCATCCTCAGCCCAAATGTGTAGTTCTCTCCTTTTGTACTTAAGGATTCGACTTAAATGATACCCAGCCTCCCATCTCAGTTTTCCATGAAAGAGTCTAAAATTTTTAGCTCTTTATTTCAGTATGATGAATCTTATATGTATGTGTTTGCATGCACACACTCTGGTGCTCCAGTGGAAACCAGAGGGCAACTTTTAGAAGTTGGCTGTTTCTCAGAATCTAATTCAGTTGTGAGGCATGGTGGCAAACACTTCTATTGGTAGCATCTGCTGGCCCTCTAAGAATCTTGTAACTCCCTATATCACAGTTTTTTTCACTCATACTTCCTTTTTATAGCTAAGTCACCAGGACCCTCTGTCTATCCTTAAAGACATGATGTATACTCTTAAATGCATTTGTTCATGTAATTTGTCTGGGCCATGATATTGTTTCTACTTCATTTGCCTTTTCTCACCATGTAATCTCGATAATTTTAAATTAATCCTAATGCACTTGCTTCTAATCCATATTTTTTCAATGTTTCATATCCAGTGAGAAGTTTTAGCTTTTTTGTCCTTTATTTATAGCTTTCATTACTTCTACCTAAAGCTACCATATATTATCAGATATTACAATCATTACACTCTGAGTCCCCCTCCTTGGAATACATATCTTATTCCAAATTTAACAGTAACCAAGAAAGAGTAGACAAGCAAACTATGCAGTAAAAAGTATGCTCATTTTCCTCTTTTGTTCCACAGTTACACTGCATCCTCATTTCTGTATTTCCATTACTTGTTGCTATGATAGTGTGGTGTAATAAATAGTACTGGGTCTTGGGGCACAGCTCGCCAAGGATGGGTAGGCCATATTTGCATGTTTGCTGTCAGTTGTAGAGTGGCCAAATAATTCTACAGGTCTTAAGTTAGGCCCACCCACGTGTTTGCCAGCCTCTCCATTTTTAGCTAGTCTAGGGTACTGCTATTTTCAATGGTGTAATTTAACTCTTGTGTCTAATATCATCTGAAGACTTGCTGAGCATAACCTTATGACTTTTGGGGGTGGGAAGCAAACCAAGCCCCACAAGTGCTTTTCAGGTCTTGGGCTTGCCAATAGCACATGAGCTGATAGCCACATCGTTGAGCTCAGAGTCACGATTCAGGGTTGGAGCATTGGAGGATACAAATACAAGGCTATAGGGACCATTAATATGTATTTTATCATATGCTTTTTCCAAACATATATAAGTAATAACTATATATACTTTAAAAGTTATTTTTACTTTTAGGTAAGCTCTCACTGCATAGCCCTGACTGGCCTGGGACTCAGTATGTAGATGAGGCTGTCCTCCAAATCTCAAAGATCTGCCTCCCTCTGCCTCCCAAATGCTGAAATTAAATGCTTGTGCCACCATGCTTGACTACTTTTTATTAATATAAATTCTTTTTGTTGTTTCCATTTTTGTATATATCTCCCTACTTTATTTACCATTGACATATAATATTCTGTTGTCTGGTTAATGCTCCTTAAGAAGATTGACTCAAAGAGTCTTCAATCATAACTTTTCTTCCAACTCATAGTGCTATGAGCCCTCTAAATGAATCTGAGAATGGTTTCAATAGCAGGACAGGATGTACTTAAGATTATGAAGATAGAGGAAGGTCCTCTCTGGAGCCAAGAAAGCTATCTTCCAGTGAACAGCTTTTCTGACCAAGAGGCCTCATGCCAACTTTTTAGGCATTTTGGTACCAAGATGCTCCTAGACCTTGGGAAGCTCTGAGCTGGCTATAAGAGCTCTGCAGACAGTGGCTGCAGCCTGAGACTCATAGGAAAGAGCAGATCCTGGAGCTGCTGGTGCTGGAGCAGTTCCTGACCGTCCTGCCTGAGGAGCTGCAGGCCTGGGTGCAGGAGCAGAGCCCTGACAACGAGGAGGAGGTGGTGTCTATGTTTGAAGACTGGAACAAGAACTAAGTGAGCCTGGACACGAGGTGAGATGGGAAGGACTGGGGTTCTAGACACTGAATACTGAACAAAGAGCAAAGCTCAGCTGCCTATGGCTACATGTCTGAGTTCTCTGCTTCTGCAATCACCTCCTAAATCTTTCACTTTTCTTTTCCTTTCCTTTTTGAAATAGCATTTTCTCTGTGTAGCCCTGGCTGTCTTGGAACTTGCTCTATAGTTCAAGCTGGCCTCAAACTCATAGTTTCTCCTGCCTCTGCCTCCCAAGGTCTGGGATTAAAGGAATGTGCCACCACCACCTGGTAAACCCTGTATTTTAATAGCTTATAAAAACAACAGTGCTGTTTGAGTTTTTGTGAATTAGTTTTTACTGCTAATGCTGAATCAGGAAGCCTTCTCTTATAGGAGCCACACCTCTGCTTGCTGCCAGCAAACATGGCCTATCTGAAAAAAATTTGGCTGCCAAGAAACTGCGTGGCTCCTGTTTTTTTTTTTTTTTTTTTTAAAGCTTTCTTTTGGTCTTATGTGGATCCATGCCCCAGATGGTGGGTGCCATTTTGTAGGCAGAGTCTTCTCATTCATTTCCTGGTCACCCAGAGGTAAAATAATCACACAGAAACTATATTAATTAAAACACTGCTTGGCCTGTTAGCTTAGGCTTCTTATTAACTAGTTCTTACATATCAACCCATTTCTATTAATCTGTGTATCACCATAAGGCTATGGCTTACTGGGTAGAGTTCTGGCATCTATTTCCTTCAGCAGCTACATTGTGTCTCTTTGACTCTGCCTACTCTCTCTCTCTCTATCTCTTCAAGCCCTTGATCAACAAAGAAGGCCCCAGGCAGAATTTCTTCCTGTGGTAAGACTTCCTACCACTAACATTAAAACAGAAATCACATTCATGTATTTGTTTCTTAAATTTTTAGATTTATTTTATTGAATGTTTTGTTTACATATGCATGCCTATCGCCACAGAGGTGAGAAGAGGGTGTTACGTCCCCTGGAACTCGGGTGATTGTGAGCCACCACGTGTGTTAGGAAGCAGATCAGCCTCTCAAGGACATGGTAGTTCTACTCTTGGCAGTTTTACTGCTCTCTGTTCTTCTTGCCTCAGGACCGGGGCTGGGGGTTGGGGCAGCATATTTATGATCTTGAACGATACTTCTAGACAAGCATGCTTGGACCTGAAGTGGAGGAGCCAAGTTCTCCTCTAAAACCAGCTTTTTAGTGAGCTTAAACAGCATCTGTCAATTTACCAAGGCAAATTATATTTAATAAGGTATATTACAATAGAGTTGCTTTTTTAGTTTTCTCCAGTGGTGAGAAAGCAAGAGGGAAAAGCCACAAAGCTTTTTAAAGAATATTATTGTACGGAAGTTAGATCCCATCACTTCTGTCACATTTCAGTAGAAATGGCCATCAGATATAGCACACAAGGAGGGGCAAATTGGATTCCCCCACCCCCTTTTTGTTCTTTCTGATACAGAGGATTGAACCCATAGCCTTGCACAAGTTAAGCAAGTGCAGTTCAATTGAGCTGTTTCCTCGCCCCCTTTTAAATTATATATTTTAAGACAAAGTCTTACCAAGTTCTCCAGGTTGCTTTGAACTTGTAATCTTCCTCAGCCGCCTGTGTAATTTGGACTTCAGGCCTTTGCTACTAAGCCCAGCTAGAATTCCCTGTTTGAAGGGCAATGTATCAAATAACTTGACCTATTCAAATGATCGCAGAATCCATACTGGGGAGAAGCCATATGAATGTGAAGAGTGTGGGAAGGCCTTCAACCAGAAATCAGGCCCAAGTGAACATCAGTGGGACCACACTGGAGAGAAACCCTATCAGTGTAAAGAGAGCGGAAAAGCCTTCAGTACCCGCTGTGATCTCATTAGATACCGAAGAACCCACACAAGGTTGTGGGGTGGGGGGACTCTATGAATGTGAAGACTTTCCTTCTTAGCTCCCACCTTGCCCAACATCAGCGGATACACACTGGAGAGAAGCGCTATCAGTGTGAAGAGTGTGACAGAGTCTTCATTCAGAAGGCAGGGCTTTGCCAGCATCTTCCTATACACACTGGTGAGAAACCTGATCAATGTAGTCAGTGCACTAAAAGTTTTAGTAGCCAGACACTCCTTATGAATCACCAGAGAAGCCACACTGGAGTGAGACCTCACAAAGGTGACAGATGTGGGAAAGCCTTCAGTCATCACTGGTGTTTTAGAACACATACGGTTGCTGAGTGTGATAGATACAGAGACTAGAGAAAGCATAGTGAGAATAGCCGGATTGTAAGAAGTGTGAGGAGTAGATGGGGGAAGGAAGGCTGTGAGCTGGAGGAGGTTTAGAGTAGAGGAGGAGGTGAAGGGGGTAGGATGCTAGCCTGGACTTCGAAATGTGTACTGGCTGCTTGTGATACTGAGGGAGCCAGGAGGCCAGCATGGGCTTTGATATGGTGAGAGGCAACACAGGCAGCCATATGCCCCTTCTACCAGAGGTAAAGGAGATGACACCTTGTGGCAGGTGGGGACTGGTTTCACAAGCTCCTGAGGAGTGCTGGCTTCTGTCTAACCACCTCAACTCCTGTAGCTCATTTTCTGGATATTTGGACTGCCTGCCCAGCCTAACAGTCGTCTAAATGGGGCAATCTTGGAAAATAAGATTTTTATATGTTCTATTTGTTCTTACCACCCCCCACCAATTTGAATAAATATTTCATTTTTAGTCAGCTACCATGTCTTCTGGATCTTCTGTCTATGGATCTCCCAGTCAGCCTTCTTAGTCTCTATTTTTTGGTTCATTAGGGGATAAACAAATCTGGAAAGAAATTTGAATAGAGAAGTTGTTCTTGAATATTATTGAATATTGAACAACTCTGTAAGTACTTCTGTGCACTTTGTAAAGATTGGGTGAGTTAAAAATGATAGAGCTAGGTATTTTTCTGTAAGATATAAATGGACTTAATGCTTTGGGGGGTAAGGGTCACCCACATTTACCCAAGAAGTCTTTGCTGTGGTCTCCTTTAACAATGTGATAGGTGCAGCCTGAGGGTGGACAGTTGGAGATGGAGAAGGGGTGCAGGGGCTCTTGAGCCTCCTGAAGCGAGGGTAATGAAGATCTGGGAAATGGAGCCGTAGAGCATGGGAGAGCTCATCCTCAATACAGGGGTGGCTTTTTCAGGGAACTTCCATTTCACACCCACAAAGCTGTAGAGTTGTATTTTAAGCACCCACATAAATTTTCAGAACTCAGAAGCCATTCCTTTTTAACTCTAGAGCTTTAGACAGAGAAAGCCAGGATCCAGAGTGGGTTCCCATGCTGTGCTCGGTGGTGGGTGCCTACAGTCCCTGCACTCAGGAGGCTGGGCTAAGAGGAGTGCTTAGTCCATGAGCAAAAGACCATCCTGGGCGACACTATCACCTACCTCAAACAAAACAAAACAAAAGCATAAACGACTAAAACAAAGCTGTCCTCTGACCTCCACATGCACGCTACAGTGCACATGCCCATACATACACATTATGCAAACAGCCACTAATCATTTTAATATTTTTCAATGGAAAAAAACAAAGCAGATTTGTGAAGTGCTGTATTTGGAAAACAGTTCTTTAGATTATAACCAAGTTACCTCCTTTTAATCTTTTTCACTAGCATTTAAAGGACTAGGTTCTAGTATGGCTTTTTTTTTTCTCAAATAAATTTTGTTTGAGTTGTTTTTCTCCTGTCCCTTCTCCCATAGTCCACTGCCACAAGCCATCTTTTCCCTTTCATCTGACTGCCTTTGCCCTCCTCCCACTACTTCCTCAACATCTCTAGCTCCCCTCTCATGGGCTCCCATCTAGTTACAGCTGGGGAAAAGTCCATGGAGAATACATACACAGTTTTGTTATCCATTTTATGTTGATGGACATCTAGGCTGGTTCCATTTCCTTGCTAAAAGGTATGGAATGCTTCACAAATTTGGTGTCATCCTTGCTTAAGGGCCGTGCTAATCTTCTGTGTGTTGTTCCGATTTTCATATATGTGCTGTCAATGGGAACATAAGCCATTGTGTTTCTGTAACAGCAGAAAGCTTTATTTGTACAGTAAAAACGCTTCAGTGCATAACATGCAGTGTTTTCAAATCTGAACTGAGGTCGTTTTAGACGATGTTTATTGGAATGGCAGGGTGTGATGGAATGACATACACAATGCAGTATGCATGTTGTGCATTCAAAACTGAGGCTATAGTGGAGTTGCTGTGTGGTATAATATAGGCAGGAGTTACCAGAAACGTCTCCCGTTAACACATTTTTATTTAATTTTTGGCCATTTCACATTCGGAAGCTTGTACTGTTGCATTTTTTTACAATCCCCACTCAATTATATGACGCCACATGGATTTGCAAGCTATAGCTTAGGACACTAAATGCTGGACTGTGAAGAGCTCATTTGGTAAAGGGCTTGTCCTGAAACCATGAGAACTTTAATCCCTAGAGCCTATTAACATATATTTAGAATATATATTTAAAAACATATATATACACATATGTGTATATATATGTGTATATATATATATTAATCTGGGGATGGTAGCATTCTTGTAATCCCAGTGGCAGAAGGCAGGGATTGGAGTGGGGCACCTAGTCTAAACTTCCTGGTGAGGTCCAGACCAGTGAGAGCGCCTGCTTGAAGAAAACAAAGAAAAGGGTGTGGGTAGTTCGTGAGAAAGGACACTGAAGGTTTTCCTCTGGCTTCCATATATATAAACAGGCACACATAAACACACTACACCACACAGATACACAGACACACAAACACACAAAGGTTAGTGCTAAGTCACATCCATGATGATTCCAAACTTTGTCAGAGGAACCAAAGTTGCCCACTCTCTCTGCCTCAGAACAGTTCCATTGGTGTTTTGGTTCAGATAATTTGTTAAATGCTTTTTAAACTCACCTAGTCTGTAAGCCTACAGACTAGCCTCCTCTACATCTCCTTGGTTCCTCTGGTTAACAGTCTCTTGATTCCTTCAAGTCTGTATATCTCACCCCTTTCTTTGCCCCCAGGCATCTTCTCCATCACACCATCAGGTTGTTCATGATCTTAATTCATCCTTTGTATCTGCCACAACTGTTTCGTTGGCTCAGAGTACTGTTCATATCAGCTTGTAACCCAGATATCATACTATAAGATTCTTTGGGCTTTTTATTTATTTACTTTACATTTTTTTTCTTTGCCTGCATGTATGGGCCCAGTGCCCAAAGAGGTCAGAAGGTGGTGTTGGATCCCCTAGAACTGGAGTTGCAGATGGCTGTGAACTGCCACGTTGGTTCTGGGGACCAAATCTGCGTCCTCTACAAAAACAAGTGCTCTTAAACACCGAGCCATGTCTCCACCCCCTTTTTATTTTTAAGCTCTATTCAGTAAGCCCCTTTTTCTGTGACTACTAAGTCCCAAAGCTCTTCTTGTCTTCATTCTATCTCTCTGCATTGTTTTGTTCTTGCTATCTAAACATCTACTAGACTTCAACACCTAGCCAATACCACCCTCCTGGATTTTCCTGGTTCCTACATAGGGCTTCTCTGCACTCTTTTACTGGTACTCAAGCTTACAGTAACTTCATTTGAATCATCTTTCCCTCTCTCAGAATGGGGAAAAGTTGGCAAATTTCTTTTGAATTTCCGATGAAGAATCCAAAGTTTCCCCCACACTTGTACTGGGGACTGAACCTTGATTTTATACAGACACTGTAGCATTGAGCTATATCCTCCAGCTTCCCAAGGTTGAAAATGTGGAGATCAAGGGCAACAAAATGAGCTGGTTGTCAAGCAAGAAACATCTGAAGATACAATAACTCCCTTTAGCAACTTCATGCAGATTTCACTCACCTATCAGAGTTCCAAATGAGACAGAATTGGCCAGTGGACGGAACAGGTCCACCTGTTGTGAATGTAGGAAGACTTTATACAGTCATGAGACCTCTCAACCCACCTATTAGCAAACACCAGGAGAAAGTTACACCATGCTGTGTTGGCACAGCCTCTGACTAGACTGAACACGTGGGTGATGGTGGCAGCCTGGCCTGATGACAGGTCTGACACACCTGACCAGTCTTGATGGACAAGGCAAAAAGCATAGTGGCATTGCAGCAATGGTGTAGTTTCATTGTTCTGACTTTGTGCTTTATTAGTGTGGTAGTCTGAATGTCATTGGCTCTCATAAGCACACAGGGAGAGGCATTATTAGGAGGTGTGGCCTTGTTGGAGGAAGTGTGTCACTGTGGAGGCAGGCTTTGAGGTTTCCTATGCTCAAGCTACACCCAGTATCTCAGACCACTTCCTGGTGTCTGTGGGTCAAGATGTAGAAATCTCAGTTCCTTCTCTAGCACCATATCTGCTTGCATGCTGCTGTGTCCCACCATGAAGATAATGGACTAAACCTCTGTAATTGTAAGTCCCCCCCACCAATTAAATGTTTTCCTTTATAAAAGATGCTGTGGTTGTGGTGTCTCTTCGCAGCAATTGATAGCTTAAGACAACTAGTGTGTCATAAGTAAAGCAGGCCATACTCCTGAGAAGACTGCGATGGTTTCATAAGGTAGTTCAAACTTGTCCAGAACTAACCAACACATGGATGACAGAATATATGAGTTCTAGAAGAGAGGCCAAACCTTCAACCAGAGTTCCAGCACTGTGAAATACCAGAGAGGTCCCAAGGACCAGAGGGCTGTTGGTATAATAAATCCAGCAATGCTCTCAGAGTACAATACTTCCTAGTTGGCTGAGGAAAAGCAAAGGTAAAGCTAGCTTGTTTAGTGAAACAATGAAGACCCTAATCCTCACAGCTGGAATGATCCAGTGCTGTCAGAATTGTCTTTCATCAGAACTCACTTGTTACAAAGCTGTCTGTGTCATACAGGTGAGGGATGTCACATGGTAAATAACCGACCGGGAGATTACCTTGATACTGACTCAAGCTTGAACTTGGAAAACAAATTCAAGTTATGTATATAGCATTGCCACAAACTTAGTTGACCCGAGGACACTGGTCTGAGAGAGCAATTTTATCATGTAGCTGAACTGGGCATTGTCTTTTCTCTCACCCAGACTCCTGACCTTTGTGACATTCCATGTGAGCTTGAAGTTCCATGTTCATTGTGATTTCCCCTGGATGGAAAGGGAAGGAAGGCTTGGTAAAGAAATTACTCCCTATTACTTATATTGTGTATTTAGAATGTCCTGGCCTAGGTCTAAGTCTGGACCTTATTTCAGAATATGTAAGCAGATAGGCAAACCAGAAATCCAAGATTTGTAGCCACCGACTGATAATCAGAGAATTCCAAAGGCCTCCTACTAGATTCCTGCATTTTTTCTCCCTAAAGTTATCATCTTACTCTGGCGTTCTCAGGTAGAGTGGCAGGGCTAGTAAGATGGCTGGGTAGGCTGTGGTTACTTCCATCACTGAAGGCCTGAGTCTGATCTCTAGAACCTGTATGGAGAGAATGGACCCATTTGTGCCCTGAACTTCACATATACACCATGTGTATACCCACACACGCACACACAAATGTAATAAAAAGAACTGTTAACTATTTGAAAAAAATGATACAGTTATTTATTTGGATAAGCTAAATTTTCAATTAAGTTTCAATGAAGTTTAAGTACCTGAACAGCACATAGCAAGCAATTTCATGTCCTGTGTGGCTGTACAAGATATACTTTGGAAGTTTATTTTCTAGTAACAGACAAAAATTGAATAAAAATAGTCACCTTGTAAGGCATTGTTTGCACAGCACAGTGAATACAGTGTGGACAGAAGTACCATACATGTTTAGTGCTGGGCACAGCCAGCTAAACAGTGACCACCCTTTGTATGGATCAGCAGGAACCTTTGGAGGCCCTTTCTTAAGGCTACAGTCCTTATACTTCACAATTACAGAAGCATAGACCTGGTTCTGCAAGGCCACTTCTGTTCTATCACTTTAAAGACGAAGCCAAACCAGGCATGGTGGCCGACACCTGTGATCCAAGTGTCTGGGAGGCTGCGGAGGGATTGCCAACTTCAAAGGCAGTTTGAAGTATTTTGTTGCTGTTGTTTGTTGTTTTTGAGACTCTGAAAAAGGGAAGAAGGGAAAAGGAGGCAGGGGAGGGAAAGAAGTGAAGTGGGGGAGAGAAAGAGAGCTTAATCTATGTCCGTAACAGGAAATAAACACATTCTGAGGACCTTCTGTGGAATGAATGGGTAGCAGCACTTTCTCATTGGACTATCTTTGGATGACCAGCACCCAAATAATGAAACAGAAACGCTATTAATTTTGAAAGCTTGGCCTTTAGCTCAACTGGCTCTTATAACTTAATTTAGCCATCTATATTAAATTACATTCAGCCACGTGGCATTGCCTCTCTTCCATTTTGCGTCTCATGTTTCTTCTTTGTGTCTGGCTGTTGACTCTGCCTTTCCTCTTCCCACAGTCCTCTCTGTCCCCAGAAGTCCCATCTAACCTCTTCCTGCCTAGCTATTGACCATTCAGCTCTTTATTAAACCAAGCACAGTGACTCATCTTCACACTGTGTAAAGAAATATTCCAAAACATGGATAAATCTATTATTACACATGGTTTAAACTTGCCCCACAAGATGACTGCAGAAATGGTTTGGTAGTTAAGAGCACAGGCTACTCTTTCACAGGACCTGGGTTTAATTCCTAGGACCCCCACTGTGGCTCACAACCATCTGTAACTCCAGTTCCAGAGGATCCAACACCCCTTTCTAACCATCGGGCATCAGATACTCATATGGTATACAGACATACATCAGACAAGAGACTCATACACTTAAAATAATAATTACAAACTACAAAAAAATCCCTTTGTGGTGGTTTGAATGAGAATGGCTCCCATAAGGCTCATATGCTTGAATATCTAGTCCCCAGTTGATAGAACTGTTTGGGAAGGATTAGTAGCTTTGTTAGAAGAGGTGTGTCACTGAGGACTGGCTTTGAAGTTTCAAAGCCCATACCATTCCTAGTCGGCACTTTGCCTTGTGCATGTGGATCAAGGTTTAAACTCTCAGCTACTGCTCAGTGCCATGTCTGTCAGCCATGTTCCCCACAATAATGGTCATGAACGGAAACCATAACCTCCAATAAACACATTCTTTTATAAGCCGTCCCACCAATTGGAAAGTAACTAAGATATCATTCTACTACAGATATATACATAATAAAACCAATACTGTGAGAAAATTGTACCTAAAACACAGAAATGATGTAGAATCTTTGTCTTTAGTCTAGTCCATCCCATGAGACGTCAGCATTATGGAGTCATAGTTCACTCATTCCAAATGTCTCTCATTAGATAAACTGGATGAATAATCACTGATGACCTCAATTTAGACTTACTTATCTTAAGGGACTTTAACATGGGCTTTTTGTCAATAACCCTTTACTTGCTTTCTTCTTACAAAAACTCTATTGTACTCAACTTGCTTCATTATCTTTCCCTTTTTGACTTCTTCCAGCTCATAGTATGACATAACATTTCTTTCAGCATTCAAAGGCACAGCTTCACACCTCCACCCCTGTATACCATTTCAGGACTGGCCCTGTCTCAACTACATACAGTGTGATAGAGCTAAGATATTTAATCCCTCTCATCTATGTCTTATTTAGAACATTCGTCCCTTCTGAGCAGCATATTTATTTTGGACTATGGATTCAGCGCCTTTCTATAGAGTATGATAATACCTGCACTTTAAAAATGTAAACCTCTAAAGAAAACTGACAATGGGGAAATGGCAGGGTTTTGCTCTTTTAATATACAAAATAATTTAGCAAGTAAGTGATTTCACGTATCTGACATAAAATTAGACATATAACACAAATTCAACATTCACAAAATGTTTTTAACATTATTTGCTGTAATAGTCTATGATTTAAAAAAATTCCAGTTAATTATACCATCTCCATCACATTTGTTTTGGTAGGGTAATCTAATTAGTTATAATTTTTTGTATCTTATTATATATGTTTTATCTTCTTATTCAGACAGATTAACATCATGTCCCAAGTAAAAATGTGCAACACACCTCCGGAAACCCAAGAGATCTAAAGGAGAGCCAGGGTTACAGATTCTTGCAGCTGCCATGCATTGTTCATGGCTACATTGATCATGTAACTAACCAAGACTGAGTACCATTTCTTACTTCTTAACCCCACCCTCTATTTGGAAATAATTTGATCCATTTTAGCTACACCTTTCCCGAATTCCTCATACAATTTCAGGATGGATGGCTGGCTCACCTGAAGGAACTCTTCATCATCAGTAACAGAGTTTATTTCACTGACTGGTTCTATGCCCACAGCATTTGAACATAGACTAATCAAGCCGTCACCAAGCCAGCAGCAGAAAATTATCTCTTCATTTTCTTCCACCCTGAAATCAAAATACCCCCTGTTCATCTTTTTCATATGCTCTACATTCATAAGTGCACAGTTTTTGGTCCTGTTTTTGCGAATTGATCCTGTAGCCTTTATTTCCTTCTTCTTCAAAGCTGACATCAATGTAACACTTGTAAAGAAGCTATGAAAACACAAGTGGTATGGATAGTGACCTTTCTGCAAAAGAACATCGGCAAAGCTCAGTATTAGACTGCCACCTAGCCCAAGGTCCAGCTCCTTATCTGTTTCCACAGCTGCATCTTCTTGGTAGGGCTCAAACCAAACTAGATAACCTTGAGTGGTTATACCACACCAAATTTTATAGCCAATTCTAAGAGTCTTTCCATTCAGAAATTGGTCACTGTCAAAGCACTCACACACTGACTTGTTAAAACAATAGTATTCTTCTAGGGGGGCATACAAGAGGAAATTTTTATTCATTTGTTTTATTAGAGGCCTTAATTTTGAAAACTTATCTTTTTGATCTAGGTGGTTATTATCAGCAAAGTGCAGGTGTGAGAAAATCAATTCAAATCTGTCTTTTTTAAATTGCATTTCTAACCAGGGTCTGGTCTGAATCAGAGACTTCCCAATACATTCCCCTCCTGGGGTGCCTTACAAATCCACTCCAGAATAGGACACCAAATACACACCGCATTTCCTGCACTGTGACTTCCAAGCTGACGTTTTTCTGAGAAGCATAATTATTGGTTTCGTTGACAATCAAGTTGAATGTGTCGTCATCAAAAAATAATTCGAAGAGCTCTATTGGGTTCAACTTCTCACTCTTGAGATTCGAAAGACCAGAATCCAGTGCTGACCAGCTTGGAAAGTTGGGCTTAATGTCTCTTTTAGTCCAACTCTTCTCAGGGACACTGGACACCTTTAGCTTCTTTCTCTCAGGCTGCATCTCAGACTCATTGCCTTCCCCTGCCTCTGAGTCATCAAAGAATGTGAGGCCTTGAAGCAGCTCGCTCACCCGAGATTTGTCCTTTGCTCTCCTTTTCCGAGTAATGTCTCCGGCTGCATACTGCAAGGATGTGATGTGCATCCTGGCCCAGGAGTCTCAGGTGGGTGGTAGTTCTTGAGAGTGTCCAAACTCGAGACTGTCTTTTCACTTGGGAAAGTAGTACTACCAGGAATGTGGGGTGCACAGTCTCTGGGAAAGAAAATAGAACGTGCATTACAAACAAAACAAAACAACCCAAATCTCTTTTTTCCACACATGAAAAATATAAACTAGAATCATATTTTGGGGCGATATACTTTTTTTTTTGGTTTTCCGAGACAGGGTTTCTCTGTAGCTTTGGAACCCTTCCTGGAACTAGTTCTTGTAGATCAGGCTGGCCTCGAACTCACAAAGATCCACCTGCCTCTGTCTCCCGAGTGCTGGGATTAAAGGCGTGTGCCACCACTGCCCAGCAGTCTACTTTTTATTCTTCATATTTCCTGGGGAAAGACTCCCTACTCTTGACGTTCTGACCTCTCCTCGTCTTTCACTAGCAACTGTGTCAGAACTAATTGCTGACTCTGAGAAACCAGCACACTGAGCACAGCCCTCACTCCCTCTGTCCTGCAGGAGTAGGATGCTCCTTCCCAGCTGCTCTGGGCACTTATTGCTCTGCCTCCAAGCTCCTCATCCCACTAGCTTCTGTCAGCAGTAACTTGAGACTTCCACTCCTGTGTCCCTGTTTTCTCTTAACTTGGACACAACCTTGTGTCAATTCACTATTGACCAGGTCTTCTCACAACTCTTGGGATTTCTGAGAAAGGAAGGATTTAGCATCCCTTAGCTTTATACTCATCTGCTAGATAAATTTCTCCGGGGAGAAACAAAAACGGAACTCAGACTCATTGCCCTTGAACTAATTTGTGTGGGATCTACAGGGAAGCAAGCTAACATGAGATGAAAAGTCTTATTTGACACAGGCAACATTACTTATTGTTGCTGTGCGAGTGGGCACAGGGCTTGTGTGGGGGTCAAAGGACGGCGGAGCCACTGCTTTCCACCTCTCTGCGGGGTCTGGAGGCTGAACTCAGACCGCCAGGCTTGCGGCAGACTCACCAGCTAGTAGTCAGCTCACCATTTCATTTGCTGTTGTATGATTTGGGAGAGGAAGCACATGAGTACCTGGGCAACGGGTGGCGCTCAGAAGACAGCTTTGGGGAGTTGGTTCTCTCCTTCCGTCATGGGACTCTGGGATGGAACTCAGTTGGTCAGACCCGAACAGCCGTCTTGCTGGATTTTTGTTGTTAAGAATTTTATTTAATTTTTTAAAATTACGTGTGTGTGTGTGTGAGATGTATATGTGAACCCAAGGAGGCCAGATGTTTCAGATCCCCTGGAGCTGGAGTTACAGTCTCTCTCTGTAGCCCAGGTTGGCCTGGAACTTACTACATAGCTGAGGCCGAGCTGAAATAAAGGCAATCTTATTTCCCTGCTCAAGCCTTGAAAGTCCTGGGATTATAGGCATGAACAAACAGGCCGGGCTCAATACATTCATCTTGAGATGATATTATGACTTCTGTCATGACATTAAAGCCTTTCAGTGATGAAATCTAAA
Source organism: Ondatra zibethicus (assembly GCA_004026605.1). Lineage (NCBI taxonomy): Eukaryota > Metazoa > Chordata > Mammalia > Rodentia > Cricetidae > Ondatra > Ondatra zibethicus. Next base: position 12,801 of record PVIU01005281.1, on the reverse strand, counting down.
CTCCAAGAGCCATGGTGCATTAAGGCCAATACAGTGAGGTCAGGATCTGGGAGTGGGACATGGGGAAGAGTGAGGTAAGGGAGAAGGGAAGGATGCAGGACAGCAAGGGAATGTGGGGCTGCCAGAGGCAGACTGTAAAGGCTTTACATGATTATATCTGAGAAATGACAAAGTAGTTAGATGTTTGCACCAATGCACAATCAGTGATCACAAATTAAAAAGGAATAATATGAGGAGACCAGGTAAGTCAGAGGATAGAAGTATATGTACACAGGAGATGAAAATTAATATTGAGTCAAATTATAAAAGACCAAACAGGCAGAAATTTAATTGAAGCAGAGCTAACATGTGAGTTGAATTTTGTCCACTCAGAAAGTGTGGTAAGTCCTAATTGTAGGTACCTAGGAAGATGGACTGATTTGAAAAAGAGCTCATTGAAGATATAATGAAGCTAAGGGGAAGCCATAGTATGTTGAGTGGGCCTAAACCCAATAACTAATGTCCTGTGCAAAGGCCAGTGAAGGCACAAATACTCAAGGAGAAGGCTGCATTCGGATAACAGAGCTTGCTCTGGTCAATCCTCACACAAGACCTGTGCCTTTGCTATAAACCAGACATATGGTAGGTAAAGGCCAATGGTCAGGAGTCTTATATTTTAGAAGTAGCTCTGAATCTGTTGGCTTTGGGCAAATCATTTAAACTGAATTTTGATTTTCCTATTAATTGAAGGTACTGAATAAGAAGATGTTATATTTCTGAACTGGTGAGATGGTTCAGTGGTTAAAGTGACCAAGTGGTTAAAGTGGCTAAAGTCACCAAGCCTTGGGACCTGAGTTTGATCCTCAGGATCCACATGGCAGGACAGAATTGATCCCCACAACTTATCCTTTGACTTTCGCATACTTGCTATATACCATGTATACAATCACCTCCCCCACCATACAAGCAAGATAAATAATATGTTAAAATTCTAACAGTTTGCAATTTTGTATCATTTTAAAAAACTTGCTTTGATATGGGAATGGACAAAAACCACAGAGTCTGCTGCTGGTCAAAGATAAAAGCTCGTATTTATAAAATGTGTCAAGTAATGGAAATTTAATGAATACTGTGGTAACTAACATGACTCATATATTGTATGCCTGAGTATCCTATATTATTATTAATATATCAAGACAATGTCTCACTATGTTCCTCGGGATGGTCTTGAAGTCCTGGGCTCTGGTTAGTCTTGGTGGTATCTGCCCATAAACCCAGCTTGGGAGGTGGGGACAGAGGAGGAAGAGTTCAAGGTCATTCTTATCTGCACGATGAGTTTGAGGCTGGCCTGGGCTAGGTGAGACCCTGCCTCTCCACAACATGAAAAGGGAGGTGATATAGCTTGGTTGGTAGAGTGCTTGCTTAGCATATATAATGCCCTGGGTTTGATTCCCAGCACAGTATAAAAAAGACAAAAAGGAAGGGTCAGAGAGATGTCTCAGTGGGTAAAGGAGCTTGCTGCTAAACCAGTGGACCTGGATTTGATTACCAGAACTCACAGAGTGGAAGAAGAAAATTGAATCCTGCAAGTTTTCTTCTGATCTTCAGACTTGTGCCATGGCTCCTGTGAGCACACAAATACACACATATATGGGGGTGCAGGACATTAACCCCAGCCCTTGGGAGGTAGAGGCTGGTGGTCTAGTTCAAGTCCATCCTGGTCTACATAGTGAGTTCCAAGTCATCCATGACTATATACTGAGACCCAGACTCAAACAAAACAAAACAAACAGACAAAGAAAACCCAAAACATCCCCAACCAAAACAATAACAGCACACATACACACACACACACACACGCACGCACGCACGCACGCACGCACTCACTCCCCCCCACAAGAAATCTGGGCTCAAACAATCTTGCCTCAGTCTCCTGAGTAGCTGGAACTATGGGCATGTGTCAGAGTTATCACTGTATCACTGTGACTAATTTCATACTCAAAATTTAATAAGTAGGTCTCAAATATTTTCTGTTTTTTAAACCGTTTATTTATTTATTTGTGTGTATATATATATACACATACATTCAGGCATGCATACTGAGGTCAGAAGACAACTTGCAAGAGTCTCTCCTTCCACCATGTGGGCCCTGGGGATCCGACTTAGGTTGTCAGGCTGAGGGGCAAGCATATTTACCTGAGCCACATCTCCAGCCCCTAAATATTATAAACACACACACACACACACACACACACACACACACACACACACACACATGCACTAGTGCCCGGGTGACTATGAGATGATACTTTAATTACTTTGTATACAAAAACAAAGAAGACCTTGAGGCTAGAGACAGTCAGCTCTCTTCTGAGAAAACCATGTATCTATCAGTGGCCTCCTCTGGTGTCTGCACCAAACCCACCTCTAGCACTCACCACTCACTTCTTGGGGCAGCTGTAGAGGGTCATATGTCATGGGCATGGTCACAGGCTGGAGAAACTGGAGGCTCTGATACTCCAAAGAGGCGCCTTGATACTCTGTCACCACCTGGTGCACATCCTGTTCCTGAACATAAAAAGTGGCCTGGAGGCAAAAGATTCACCTTGAGTAAGTATTCTGGTGGGAAGCAGAGACTCTCTGCAGGGGAACACAGAGCAAGCCCCATTTACCCCTCTAAAGAAGGTTCAAGAAGAACTGACACACATTCATTCAGCAAATTAGCACTACAGACTCACTCAGACAGGCCCTCCTCCATATTTGGGGACTCAGCAATCAATGCCTGCAAGACAGACCAAGGACCTGTCCCCCAGAAACACACAATGAATTACAGGCAAAAATGGAATGGGGACTAGAGTCTGTACACTCTCAAGATTTACACAATAACAACAAAGGGGAAAAATGATAATTCTCTAGAGAAGAAATCTGGACAGGCACTCCCATGACCCCGTAACTAAAGGGGTCACCTAAGAGAAGATGGGCAGGGAAATGCACTGCCCCTGGCGAAAGCATTTCCTTATCTTCATAAATATATGCTGAAGTAGTTGGTGGTAAAGGGACATATTTACAATTATCAGTTGGTTAAGGGGGAAAAAAAGAGTCTGGATAAATGTGCATGCCTATGCAAAAGATAATGAATTTGGCTTGCACAGGAATATGGACGGGGTAGGTGGGCTATATCACAGAATTAGTTAGCTACCAACAGCTAACTCTGTCTGAAAAGGATCTGAGCACTCTACATGGTTTTTGTGGTCCCTCTCTAATTGGATTATTTCAGAATAAAAGGACGCACTAGCGAATACATACTCCTCACCCTGTTTCTCCCACACTAGAACGTTCCTCAACTTCCCACCTGCTGCCTTGGAGCTCTTTGGGCAGGATGGTCAGGAACTGCTCCAGCACCAGCAGTTCCAGGATCTGCTCCTTGCTGCGGGTGTCTGGCCTCAGCCACTGATGGCAAAGTTCCCGAAGCTGGACCCAGCTTTCCGGGGCCCAGGAGCCTCCTGGTAGCAGAACTGCTGAAATCTCGGGTGGTAAATCTCCCGAGTGTGGCTCCTGCCCTCCTGTGAGTTGCCTGACTGCTCCCAGCTGGTCGCTTCCTCCTTCACCATCACAAGGCTGTCTTTATTCTCTGGGGTTCAAAGCTTCATACATTTTGAACTCAGAAGCTGAAGTAAGGTTCATTTGGCTGAAGTCTATGCTTCAGGAATGTATGGGTAAACAAACATCTACAGTGGAAGAATTGAACAAAAAATTAAAGCCAAAAGAGTTCAAAACCCCATGAAACATACTTTTATTTTTGTCTCTTCTATGCTATGCACATAGGGCTTTATGCATCAAAATCATATCCTGAACATTAAGGGAGCTGAGCCTAGAGGTAACAGATATACCACGAGGAAAGAAAGGCTAACTATAAGGATGACTGCCCAGGCATGGTGGTGCGGGCCTGAAATCCCAGCGTGCAGGAGCAGGAGCTAGTGTGCACTACTTAGCAAGTTCAAGGTTAACCTGGGCTAAATATAGAGACTCTGTCTCAGTGAAACTGAAAACAACAGAACCTCCTAAACTAATACACAGTAAGAATGCTTGAATGTATTATACTTAAGCTAGAGAGGATGGATAATTTGACACTTGGAGAAGCTATCTTGGCAGAAGCACAGTATAGTTCAAAGGTCATTTATCGACATGCATTGAATATTTCACTTTATATTCAGGTATGGTAGTATTCTTCCAAAGCTCCCAATCACCAAATGCCTTCTGTAGTGAGATCTGGTCATATATGCCTCCCATAATTCTTGTCTCAGATCTGTGCAGGCCTACGACCTGCTTTGATAAACAGTATGACAGACATGACACAATAAAAGGAAGTGCCCTGTAGCTCTTAAGATACTGCCATAAGACAACCATACTGTGAGGAAACATGAGCTAGTCATGTAGAGGCCACTTGGAACCAGGGCTCCTAAGCTAAAGCCTAGGCAGGCCTAGGGCCTAGATAATTTATTAGCTAATACAGTTACATGAGTAACTCCAGTAGGACCAGCAGTAGAGCTGGGAAGTCAACCCATAGAACCACAAGAAACTGTTTTCATTACTAAGGTTTTATTATTTTTTTTAAAAATAGAACCATAGCAGACCTGAAACAGCAAACACACAGCAATTTCTTTATTTTCTCTCATCTCCTTTTGTTATCTCAATTCATCATATCCGTTTCAAGGACATGTAGATCCCTTACTGGCTCCAACTTGCCTTTGGCTCCAGACTCCCACCTTCCAGTGCCAGCAGGATGCCTCCAGCCTCATGCCTGTCTTGTACCATTATTTAATCCCACCAGAGCCCGCTCACAGGGGCATTCATTATATAGCTCTCCCTTTCTATTGAGGTCAGCACTTTCCATGCACTTAGGCTTAACATCAGGTCCCAAATAATCATTGAGTCCAACTATTATTTCTACTAAATCCCTCTCACAGCTATTCCTTTTTGCCTATTCCTTTAGTTACCATTTTCATCTACTATTACAATAATTTTGTTTCTTACTTCTGACCTCCCATCACTAATATTTCCTAAAGCACAATTTTGATCACAATTCAACATGCCTCCTGTGTTATTGTGGAATACTGTTTGCTTGCACATAACTCCTAAAATTCTTTGGGTGAGATAAGCTGTAAGTTAAATCGATGGCCACAGAGGGCATGGGAGCACCACACCCCTTAATCTTATCCTGGGAAACACAAGCACACTTTCTGCTTCATCTGTATTCTTTGCAATGCACTTTAAACACACCAGTAAGAATGTCTCCTGGGTTCTGTAGGCTCTGGAAGGGGTAGTAAAAACCCTGGTTTCCAGCCCGTGTGTCAGAAGCATAGGCAAAATAAGCTGGAGCTTTTAAACTGGATATTGAAAATCACCACCACCAGCACCACCACCAGTACCGCCACCACGAGCACCTTCACCACCACCATCAGCACTACCACCACTGCCGAGTTTCAAACACTTCTTGAACTAACTTCAGACTCCCAGAATCTGATCTTACCTGCTTTTTACTTCCAGTTTACCACCCATCATATTAAACGCCTAATTATTTTCCAGGTGTAAAGTTAATCTTGGAATACAAGAAGTTAGTTCCTACCTACAAGAAAATCACCGTTTTCTCAACTCCGCATTCACCGCAGGCTGACATTTTCCTTCCCCACTTTGTACTGGGCTATCCTTTCAATTTCCCACTGGCATGTGGCCTACTCTGTACGCGCATCTTTCGTGGCCACCCTCAAACCTAATGTACGAATGGAGAAGACAGCCACACAGGTGGCAGCACACCGGTAGGTGTGTGCACTTCGCTCTCCAGCTTTTATTACAGATCACTGCACAGTCATCCCTGCCCCAAGCAGACCTCTGCGTTGACTCTTCAAACGCAGCACGTACCTGGTACCCAACACAGACTGATGGACTTCTTGACGTATGTAATAGATGTACCTAAGGTGCATTAGCCAGGGCTCTAGTGCGCCCAATATATGCTAAGACTCTAAGCCAGCGCTTGCGCACAGCCGTTAAGTGTGTATTTGCTGCTTAAAACTTTAGGGGACGTATGCACGGAAGATGTGCCGAGCTCATGAAAGGATGCTACCGGAGTCAGGAGGCCAGAGCGCCACAGTCTGGCTGTGCCTGCTGTTAGTCCGAGCCCGCGATGGTGCAGTTTGGCGGGGTCCAACGAGGTGAGGGACTGGGGCACTTCCTGCAGACGGAGCGGGGCACCAAGGAGCACTTCCTGTAGACGGAGCTGGAGCCCAGAGGCAACTTCCGGCTGCCGCTGTGCACTTCAGGAGCGAGGTCCCAGTCTTTGGTGCTCAGGTGGAGCTAGGTCGAGGTTTTCCTGCTCGGCACCGGCCTCTCCTGGTGGTTCCGAATCGCTCAATCAGGCGTATATTTATATCAATCATTTCAACCAAAAAAACCCGTGAGATGTACCTGTGTAGGCCCTCCGCACCGGTACAGTTACGAAAAAGTAGTTTTTATGTTGGGGCATCGGCCCGCGACATACCTGAGGGCGAGCTCTTGCTTGGTATACTTATTGGGTTCAGTCCCCACCACCTCGAGAGAAAAATAGTTTCTTCCCTAGATAACTAGCTTCTGAAAAGACAAAGACCTTTACTCGGCCTTGTGCGGAGAGCCAGAAGAGTAAAAAGGCACAAACCCGCAAGGTGAGGAAGTACACAGATTTTATATGTGTGACGAAAACTCAGGTAGCGTGAATTCAAGAATCACCATATTTACATTTATTTCCTGTGTGTCTGTTCGAACGGGGGTCAGAGGACAACCTGGAGTTGGTTCTCGTTTTGCTATGAAAGTCCTAGGGATTGAACTCAGGTTGTCAGACTTGGCAGCAAGGACTGTTACTCATGGCCCCATTTCCACAGCCTCTGAGTTTTATAAATTCTCAGGACACCCCTTGAAACGTTTTGTTCAGAGTATATTAGTGCTTGAAGCACTTATGGAAATCACAATGGAAATTTTGCACTTCAGTTTTTTTTTTTTCTCTAAGATAGCATGGAATTTTCTTCCATAGCAGCTTTTAAAGTGTTCTGTATGCGAGCTCACGAGCATGCACACGTGCATGTGGGTGTGGAGGCCAGATGCTCTGTTACTCTTCTCATTTTTTAGACAAGGTCTCTCACTGATGCAGCGTCACTGACTGACTAGCAAGCTCCAGGGATCCCCATACCCCCAAGGGTATTAGAGCTGTGTGCTATCTCTACCGTTTTACATGGGTTCTGGCAGTCTGAACTCAGGTTCAAATGCTTGTGTCATAGGCATTTTCCCAACTGAGCCTCCCCCAGCCTTAAGCTTAGTTTATAAACATCCCAACAATGGTATTCCATTGTAAAGGTTACAATGTATACTGACTATATTCTCATTAATGTAGGTTTAGGCTATATTCTAAGCAACACTATAGGAAACACCATTCAAAATCTTTAAATTCTTTTTAAAGCTTAAACTTTATTCAAAAATTACTCTGAAACTTTATAACTCTTTACAGACTGTTAAAGTACTGTCAATATCGCTATTTCCATAAGAAAGTATTTTCTTTATATTATCAATATTTAAATTATGTTTTTTACATTGTTTTAAATATATTTGTTGGGTAAATATGACACACACAAACTGACAAAAAGTACATTTAAAATTCTGATAGTTCTCTAACTTTTAAGGACCATGCTGTTGAGGAGTAAAAGAAAATGTTAACAGAAAAGCCAAAAAAAGATTATCACTTTCACACAACCAGCAGGATTAATCAACATGGAAAAGAATGTTCAACAGCAGAAATATAAAGTATGTTCTAAAACAGGTTCTATTTGCGGAAGGATAGCTAGCTTTCTTCTGAGGTTTAGGAATAGCACAAGTGATACCTACATGCAGGTTTTTATATGGACATGAGTAAAACATGGTAGTGTTGGGAATGTAACCCAGGCCCATGCACATGCTATACAAATGCTCTACCACTGAGATATATCCTTAGTGCTTGTGTTTTGAGATAAGGTCTTATAAACATGTAGCTCAGGCTGGGTTTGAACTTGTGGTCCCCTGCTTCAGTCTCCTATGCAATACAGTATCAACTTCCAGGTTGTTTTTTGGTTGTATTATATTACTATTATAATAGGGTTGGAGAGATAACTTAGCAGAACATACTGCTCTTCTAGAAGACCAGAGTTCAATTCCCAGCACCCACACTGGGCAGTTCACTGCTTTTAACTCTAGCCTCAGGGAGATCTAACAACTCTGGCCTACATGGACACCCCTGCCCACCCTCACCCCATGACACATAATTTAAAAAGATATTATCTTTAAAAATTACTAGGAAAATACAATACAAACTTCTATCACAAACCTAAGTGGTGGGCATGATGGCACAAACCTTTAATCTCAGCACTGGGGGTGGGGGAGGGAGCTGAGGCAGAAGATAAGCAATTATGAATTTATAAAGATATGACAATCAGTTACTTACCCCTCTCCTATTTGCTCATATTCATTCTGTAGTGGCAAATCATATAACTGCATTTACCTTATACAAATGGGAGGACTGAGAGGGTGGAAACACCCTGCCTTCTACTACACTCTATTTGGATATTAAAGGCAGGATACTACCCAAAGAGTAGCTTAGACCAAATAACCAAATAATTCTGAGTATACAGGGTTTCCAATTTAAAAGTTTTCCATCAGAACAAGATAATCCTATCTATATGCTTCCTTACTAAACTGAAATAAATCAGTTTTAAATTTTAACGTGGAACTGTTTAGGTATTGATCTTAGTATAGTCCTCAAATTATTTGGGAAAAGTACCCATAACATCAAATTAATTTTGTTTGTAAAGGCAGAAGAAAAAATAGTTTTAGCTTATAAGCAACAGAACTGACTTTGCATGAAGGTTTTCAGTGTTTCAAAATGCTACACCTATCTCTTACACATTTGGTATCCCTATAGAAGATGGTTAAGTTGCTTCTAGTTAGCTTGCTCTAAGTAGGAGCGAACAGGCCAAGGACTACTGCTAGGTGCAATTGTGACATCTATCTTCCTTTCATCCCTTTAGCCACGTTTTTAGCTCTGCACAAAACATGACCCTCTCCTGCTTCCTTTGTCAAAGTTTTGGCCTAAGACACATATGCTAAGAAGCAAATTTGGGGAAAGCTGCTCAACAAGGGCTTACTGAACCAGGCAGAACCTCTTTTTAACCTCCTTTTGTCCACACTTGGCATGTGATAGTTGCAACTTCAGCAGTCACATGGCCTTAAAAGCCGATGGCATGGACTATGATGGCAGAGCCAAAAGGCCAGATATTCAGACTGTAGTGAAACTATGAATCATCTTTGACTGACCCCAGCCTTTTCTATTGGACAAGGAACATATCTGTAAACCAAGTGTAGTGAAACCAAGTTGTAATTGCTACAAAGGTCCACTTATCTTTCCAGAGTGGCATAACTTAAGAAGCCTTTTCTGGGAGAACTATACCCTGTGCTATTCCCAAAGCAATGTTCACCATCCTGGCAATGTGCCGGGGAAGACTCCCCCAAGCTTACTCTACATCACTAGCATCAATATGACATAATGGCCATGATCATCTCTCCAACCGTATTTTAATGGTCAAAATTATTTCAAAAATAAATATCATTTAAAATTTGCATCATTGGTATTAAAGGGAAAAAGTCATTTTCTCCCAAGGGACATTCATTAAAGTGTTTTTCAAGCAGTCATGCTAATGGCACTGGAGTTGCCATGTAAGAAAGCTGCTGCTTAGATTAATTAAATTAATTAATTTAAATGACTCATAGTCTCTTGCATAGTTTAAAGAAAACTCTGATTTATAACTTAATGTGATACTGTGGTTAAAACAGGTAGGAAATGTAAAATAACATAAGCTAATCCATGAGGGGTAGGCTCTACAGTTAAACAGAAAAAAAATTTTCTTTGCTTTCTGAAGTTGAATTCATTGATGGTTCATTGGTAAAGTGGATATAAGGACCGTGTGTGGGTAAAACCAGTAGGAAAAATGTTTAGCTAACCCATGTTAGACTTTTGAGAATGTGTACATATAAGCATTATTACATTTATTTAATTTGTGTATGTGTGTACCTGTGTGAGCTTATGTGGACCACTGTGTACAAGAGCGTCCATAAGAGGGCATCAAATCCCCAGAACTGGAGTTTCAGGTGGTTGTGAATTGCTATCTAGGTGCTAGGAACTGAAAATGGATGGATTCTCTACAAGAACAGTGTGTGTTAACTGCTGAGTCATCACTCCAGTCCCTTGGGATTATGTGTGTGTGTGTGTGTGTGTGTGCGTGCGCGCGCGCGCGCATGTGTGTGTGATGTTTACATGTGTGGGTATATATATGCACTTAGATCAACACTGGAGTCTGCCTTAATCATTCTACCAACTGGTCACCAAATTCTCCCAACTGAATCCAGAGTTTGTTGATATAGCTAGGATGGGCAGTCAGCTTACTCTAAAGATCCGATTTCTGCCTCCTGAGGGGTGGGACCACAGGTGGGCCGCTATACCCATTGACTTCTACATGAATGCTAGAGACTACATGAATGCATAGCAACTGGCTCAGTCACTGAGCCATCTCCCCAATCCTCATTAGTTTTATTTTACAGGAGCCTGTTGCTATAGTACTTACAAAAATATCAGCTTGCTCCCATTCTGTATAAATCTGTAGGCACTTGACTTGCTGATTTAAAAGATTTCATTCATACACAAGACTATTACTTAGAGATAATCATGTACTTATCACATTAAAAGCTCTGCGAGGTCCTGTAGTGAAGAACTTTTAACTCTGATCCTATAATCTAAAGTAAACTTATTATAGTCTAATTATGGCTTTAAGTAAAACAAAGAAGAAGGAAGCAGCGGAGGCAAATGGCTTCCAATTTAGCCTCCAAGAATTGATGCCATGGTGACTTTACAAAGCTTTGTTTGCTTGTCATTGTAACATTCTGTTATCTCAGACGGAGAACCTCATTAAGCCAGCTTCTTTTTGTGGTGATGTCTCTGATGCTGAAAGAGACCCGACTTCTGCCTGAAGGCTTCTTTGCATTCACTACACTGGTAGGGTTTTTCTTCATTGTGGATTCTGACATGCTGATCGAGGTGTGAGTTTAGACGGAAGGCTTTCTGACACACTTTACATTTGAAAGGTTTTTCTCCAGTGTGAATCCTGTGATGTCGAATAAGGTCCGAAGTCAAACTGAAGGCTTTCCCACACTCATTACAATGATGTCTTTTGAAGCGACCATGAATTCTCTGATGGTGGCTGAGGAGTAGGGCCTTACTAAAGGTTTTCCCACAGTCCTTGCATTGACAGGGCTCCTCCTGACCATGAATTTTTTGGTGTCGATTAAGATGAGAGCTTCGCCTAAAGTTCTTTCCACAATAGATACACAGATAGGGTTTTTCTCCAGTATGGATTCTGAGATGCTCCAAAAGACCTGCATTCTGGCTAAAGACTTTTCCACACTCTTTGCACTTGAAAGGCTTCTCACCAAGATGGATTTTCTGATGTCGGACGAGGTGTGAACTCCTCTGAAAGACTTTTCCACACTCATGGCAGGGGTGACCTTTCTCTCTAGAGAGGACTTCCGGGTGTTCAGTAGGAACAGAGCTCTGATACACTGTAGATTCACAAGACTGTTCTCCTGCATGTGCCCTTTCATGCTCAGTCAGGTCTGAGGGCTGGGCAAGTCCCTCCTCAGTTTCTAAGCATTGGCTGCTAGTTTTCTCCTGGGGCATGGCTGGTTGCTTTTCCAAGCTTAAGTCCATGCAGAGGGCCTGGATGTGTTCAGATGTTGTGTAGCATGACTGTATTCTTCCAAAAGAGTCTGCCACTACAATGAGCTTCCCATTCTCATTCCACATTTCCTTACCTAAAACATTAAATATATATATACATCACTACTTATTTCATTTTTGGTGCTCAGGAAAAGAAATCTGCAAATAGGAAGAAATATTTAAATCAAGCCATGTGTACAAATTTAAAAGAAAATAAAACATTTTATGTGTATGAATGTTTTGTGTACATGTGCTCCACATGCATGTAGTGTCCATGACGACCATAAGGGGGTGTCTGATTTCCTGGAACTGGAGCTACAGAATCTTGTGAGCTGCAATGTGGGTGCTAGGAACTGAAACCAGGTCCTCTATAAGAGCATTCAGTGCTCTTAACAGCTGAGCCATCTCTTCAGTCCCCACAAAGTAAAACAAAACAAAACAAAAAACCCTTTGCTTATGATTATTTAAAATATATTTATGGAACGATTCACAAGAATCTATGGTTTTGATTTTTGGTTTTTCTTGAGAAAAGGTTTAATATGCAGAACAACCTGGCCTAACAGAAAGCCTCTTCCCTCAGCCTCTCAAGTCCTGAGATTACATTCATGTGCCAGCATATTCAGCTTGACAGCCAAGAAATTGTTAACCATGACTGGCTTGGGGGAACAGGGGTTGTAGCGGGAGGTGAAATGTTCTGAATTTTATTATGTGATATAAATCACAGACATAGAAGCAACTAAGCATGAATGCATATACTTGATCATGATTTGTTACATGGGGAACAAAAAGCATAAAACCATAAAACTTTTACCTTTCTTCCCCTTCTCCCGGTCCCCTCCCACTACCTCCCCACCCCTCCTCCCTCCCCCTTCTTCCTTGAAAGAGGGCATGGTGCCCTGCCCTGTTGGAAGTCCAAGGCCCACCCCCATCCCTCCCAGCCTAGGAAGGAGTGCATTCAAAAAGACTCGGTTCTCAAAAAGATAATACATGCAGAAGAGATAGGT